>JAJPUD010002395.1:278695-318570 GCA_023553655.1 Myrmecobius fasciatus | reverse complement strand
ACTAATTACCTTGGAACTTAAATTCTACTAATTACCTTGGAACTTAAGCAATTTCCCCATTTACTGATATGTATTGTTTCACTTTTTCTTAGTGATTCCAAGTAGGCAACTAGGTGCCATAGTAGATAAAACATGAGGCCTATAATCTGAAAGAACTGACCTCAAATCCAGCCTCAGGCACTTACTAGCTGTGCTACCCTGGATAAGACACTTAATGCTGTCTGCCTCAGCTTTCTTTTTCTATAAAATGAGCTGGAGAAGGAAATGGCAAACAATTTTGTCAAGAAAAACCTCAAATTGTGTCACAAAGAGGCAGACGTGATCAAAACAACTTTGTATGAAACTTTTAATTGTAGAGACAATGTTAACATGACACTATGTGCCTGGGCAAGGGGAAATGGATGGGAGAACTTTGTAGAAAAGAGACATTTGATTTTTTAATCTTTTTTTTCTAGAAACACTGATTAATATATACTCAATATAATTGCATGGATTGAAACACTGCAAATTAAGACTATTATTTTCAAAATTAGTTTTGATTCCACATGTCAACAATGACTGATAAGCAATCTTCATTTGAAGACAGTATGGTAGTAGAGTATGTGCAAAGTCGGATGACCTAGTTTCTTCTACAGGCAACCTTGTTGAAATCACAATCTTTCTGAAGTTCTGTTTCTTCACCTATAAATGCTATGTTTAGAGACACTCTAAGGTTCTTTTCAACTCTTGATTCTGTTACCTAAACTTAAGAATAAAAATAAAACATCTGAAAACCTCTTCAATGAAAAGGACAGTAATTATGGGTTTGCTTCATACTTTTATTTGTATAAAGTATTTAATTTGAAGTAGTTGTAAAGGAAACCCTTGAATGCAAAAATACTAATGAGCTTTTCAAGATGAATCAAGTTAAGCCATATAAATATTATATTTTTACCTTGTCTCTAATTATCCTGTTGTGCCTCAAAAAAGTTTAAAGCTTCTACCTATTTTTTTTTGGTTATTGATTTGCACCTCATACCTGTTTTATATCACATCTGACTTTCTGCCCCACCCATCTCCTCCTCATTCTCTGGACCAAGCTAGACCTCTGCTCAGACTCAAGCAACTCAAGTTTGGAATTTCTTCCCTGAGGTCATATTGTTCTGATTAGTGAATCAGTCAGGATGAATGCCCATGGACCAGATTATCTAACTGGCCCCAAACTCTAGATCATACTTTGCATTCTATCCAACCACCCACCCAAACTCCCTACATTTCCATGAGTTCCCAAACTGAAATGCACTTGCTTCATTGCCACTCAGTTGAATTCAATTCAGTAAATATTTAAATACCTTCTATGAGCCAGGCACTGTGCTAAGTGTTGGGACACAAAAAGAGGCAAAATTCAGTCCCTGCCTTTAATGAGCTTCTAGTCTAATGGAGGGAGAAAACATACAAACAAATATAGACAGTGCAAGCTATATACAGTGCAAGCAAATAATTAATGGTGAGAAGGCATTGGGATGAAGACCAGTTGGTGAGAAAGGTTTCCTATCTAAACTGGGATTTTATTTGGGACTTAAAGGAATATAGGGAGGTTAGCAGCATAAGTGGAAGAAAGAACATTCCATGCATGCAGGGACAGCTAGAGAAAATGCCTGGGGCATGGAGATGGAATATCTTGCTTGTGAAATAACCAGAAAGCCAGTTTCACTGCTTTAAAGAGTTCCTGGCAAAGGGTAAGATATAAGAAGACTGAGAAGAAAAGACTAGGTTATGAAGAGCTTTGAATGCCAAACCAAGCATATTGCATTTGTTTCTGAGGGCAATAGGAAGTCATTATAATTAAGTGGGTGGTGAGTGGGTGACAAGCAGATTTACACTTAAGGAATATCAATTTTCTGGCTGAATGGAGGATGGATTGAAGTGGAGAGGTAGACAGACCCAGGAGCAGGCTATGACAATTAATCAGGTGTGAGGAAATGAGGGCCTGCCAAAGAGTGGTTACAGTGTCAGAAAAAAAGGGGGCATATATGAAAGATGTTACCAAGGAGAAAAAAAGCACAAAATTCTATAATTGATTTACAGATTCAATAGAGAAGTGGGAGATAATAAAGAATCCAGGATGACTCCTAAATTGTGAGTCTGAAGAACTGGGAGGACAGTGTTGCCCTCTAAATAATAGAGACGGTTGGGGGGGGGGTGTTACAGAGAAAGATAGGGTTTGGTTTTGGGCATATTGGATTTAAGATGTGTACTGGACATCCAAATTGAGATAGATGTCTGAAAAGGCAGTAGTAGATACAAAACTTCAAGTCAGCAGAGAGACTGGATTATAAAAGTTGATTTAAAAATCATTAACATCAAGATGATAATTAAATCTATGGGAACTGAAAAGATCATCAAGTAAAGCAACATAGAAAGAATAGAGAAGAAGGCCCAAGATAGAACCTTGAGAAATGCCTATTTTACATCTGGAGGAAGATTCAGAAAGGGAGATAGAGAAGGAACTGTCATTTTGGTGAGAGGAGAACCAGGAGAGAGGATGTCCTTCTGAAAACCTAAAGAGAGAAGAGAGAAACAAGGAGAAAAGAATCAATAGTGCCAGAGCCTGCAGTGTGAGGTCAAGAAGAAAGAAGGTTGATAAAAGATCATCTGACAACTAAGAGATCATTACTAACTTTAGAGATAGGAGTTTCAGTAGAGTGATCAGATCAGAAAGCAGATTGTAAGGGGCTAGGAAAAAAAGTGAGGAGAAGCTGGTAGCACTTTTTATAGTTAGTGTTTTGGAGAAATTTAATTACAAAGGGCAAAAGAGGTGCAGAATATCCTATATGTCAGCTATGTCAATCAAGGTTGATGATCTTAAAATGCCAGGCATCTAAACTGAATGAAATTCAATAAATAAATTAAATCTTACTCTGACGTTCTTGTATCAAAAAAAGAAAAATCGAGCAAACATTTGACAGGATCTTGCAAATCATGTCAATGAACATTTTGATATTTGGAAACCTCAATATAAGGAACAAGAAAGGGCATTGCAAAATATGTTTGAAAATACAAAGTGAAAGTTATTAGTTTGTTGAATAGCCTCATGACTATACCTCCAATAGTTCCTTGAATAAGAATATTGGGAAACACCAAGATAACATAGATACCAAACACCATCACCAAAAAATTAAAATTGATTATTTCATAATGTCATAAAAACCTAATTAGTTACTAATATGAAAATCATTCCTAAAGCAGGTGTTAGTACTTAGACATTGGAGAGAGAGGGGGAAAAAAAGCCTAGTTGGAAGAAAACAAAAATTAACATGAACATAGGAAAAAATGCTAAGTATAATAACATTAACTCTGAATTAACATTTTTAAGGAAGCTGTTGACTCGGGAAAAATAAGAATTTTTAAAGATAAAATATGTTGGTTTTAGTTATCTACATTTATAAACTAGTGTAACCAATGTGAAATAGTTGCCAAAACAAGGAAGTTAATGTTCTCAGTAATCATTTTGATCAGCAAACACTATCCTTGTGAAACATAGAAGGGAAAAAAAAAAGCAAGCTCCAGTATATGTCTGAGTAACTGATGTTTCTGATCATTCTTATATTATACCTGTGTACCAGCTACTCATCTATTTTCTCTTTCTTTCTTATTATCTTAGTATATTCTGATAATGAAATGCTTCGATTGCTTTTTCCATGTGTCTTCACTCACCTCCCTTGGGGTTCCTGCATTTCCTCAAAAGTGTGTGTATGTAGTATACACACACACACACACACACACACATATATATATATATAGTTTTATATATATGGAGGATTCTGGGAAGATGGCAGAGTAGATTAGAAAATGTCAAACTCTCCAGATTTCCTTCATAAACAATAAATGTGTCCTTCAGGGTGAACATATGCTGGTAAAAAAAACAAAGACCTGGGGCAGAACTTAGGTCCTTCTAAGAAAACTGAAAGGAGGATTCAGTATAGGCTTTTTAACCAGGGTGAATTATAACTCCAAAGAAACGGCCAAAAGGGAATCCTGGAGCTAACAGGCTTTGGCTGGAGCTGTAACTTGAATCACAGAAACTTTCATCTCCCAGACAGTGTGGGAAATCAGACATATGAGTCAGGAAAGACTGAGGGAACCTCTGCTGATTACGAATGCCAGACAAAGTGTGCCACAGAGATGTAGCTGGGCAAAAGGAAGCAGCACATCTGATGAGTGCAGAGGCAGTGGGTCAGGGAAGCTGTTGTCTATGGGAACTTGCAGGATGGTGGAACTTTTTGTTTGGGGTTGCAGGTCAAAGGGGAGAGCTGAAATTAAGTGAGATATTTCATCCCTCCTAAACAAAGTTAGAGGTACTTCCTCTAACAGTTGTCATTTAAAAAAAAAAAAAAAAAACAAGTCAGACAAAGAAGAAACCAACCATATAAATTTACTACAAGAATAGAAAAAATCAGGGTCCATCTTCAGAGGAGGACAGTAAAGTTAAAAAAAAAAAAGAAAGAAAAAAAAAAGCTTCTTCTACCACAAAGAGTAACATTATGTGGCTATCTGCCTCGAAAGAATTTATAGAGGAACTCAAAAAAGATTTTATAAAACAAGTGAGAGAGATTGAGGAAAATCAAAAACAAAAAACAAAAAACCAACCAAGAAAAACAAGATTATTTTTTTTTTTTAAAAAAGTTAGCTAACTAGACAGGATAAAAAATTTAGTTTTAAAGAAGAAAATAACTCTTTGAAAATTAGATTGGGGGGAGGGGCAGCTAGGTGGTACAGTAGATAGAGCACTAGCCCTGAAGTCAGGAAGACCTGAGTTCAAATTTGGCCTCGGACACTTAACATGTCCTAGCTGTGTGACCCTGGGCAAGTCACTTAACCCCAATTGCCTTAGCAAAAAGAAAAAAAGAAAAAAAGAAAGAAAGAAAGAAAGAAAAGAAAACTAGATTGGTCAAGGGAAAGCCAGTGAAGCACCTATGAAGAAATAACAAAACAAAATATAGAGAATAAAAATATAGAACAGAATATGGAACATCTTATAAGAAAAACAATAGATCTGGAAAACAGATGAAGAAGAGAAAATAAAAATAATTGGATTACCTAAAAGCTGTGACCAAAAAGAAGAACCTTGACACAATAATGCAAGAAATAATCCAAGAAAATCATTCTGGAATGATAAAACAGGAGGGGAAAATAGAAATAGAAAAAAAATCCACTGAATACCACCTCAAAGAGATCCTTTGTGGAAAACACATAGGAGTATTATTGCCAAATTTCAGAATCCCCAGATCAAAGAGAAAATTTTGTAAGAAACATAAACAAGCCAACAAAAAATTCAAATATGCTGGAGCTACAATTACAATTGTGCAGGATTTATCAGCAGCTATAATAAAAGACAACAGATCCTGGAATAATATATACCAGCAATCAAAATAACAAGGCTGGCATTCAAAAATATCATATCCAGCAAAATTATCCATAAAATTGAATGAAAAAAATGGACATTTGACAGACTTTTAGATTTTCAGGACTTTGTCTCAACCAAATCCAAACTTAATAGAAAATTTAACATATAAGAGAAGGATCCATAGATGGGAGTGATTAAGTAATAGCAAGGCAAGTTAAGGAGCAGAATTAAAATAGAAGAGGTAGCAGGTCTAGAAAATAAGACATACATAAATACTACAAGGATCAGGAGTATAATTTATTAGAAAAAAAAGTAAGACTACTAATCATTGTTCTTAGAAAAAAATCAAACTTAAAGATTCGATCAAGAGAGAAATCTACATTATATGTCAGCCACATTAATATTATTTTTAGATGCATTTTTACTTATGGGTAAATGTATATGTATGTAGTATGTGAATATAGCTTAATATATGTGTGTATGTATATATGTAGGTGTATGTGTATATATATAGATATATGTGAGGAAGAGTGTGAATGTGTGTGTGTATCTGTGAATAACTGTACCCTGCTTGGTAGAGATGGGACAGTATATAGGAATATGTATTTGTGTGGGTGGGTATAAATACAGAGACACACATTTAAGGCAATTAAAGTTAAATGACTTGGCCAAGGTCCAATAGCTAGTGTCTGAGGATGAATTTGAACTCAAGTCCTTCTGTCTCCAGGCCTGGTATTCTATCCACCATCTAACTGCCCCACCAGTATATTTTTTTTAATATGTAATTATTTCTAATTCTCTTATGCTTTCCTCCCTTTCTCTAGCTGCTTTCTCTGGAATAACCTACATATAGGCCAATGTACACTTAAGCCACAGCCATATCCAATTATGGCTTTAATTCAAAATCACAGGAGGTGAGAGTTGAAGGGACCTCACTGGTCTTTTACCCCAGCCTGGACCCCAAAGAATTCCTCATTATAATATATATCAGGGAGATCTAAAGATCAAGAGAGACCAACTGGATTATCCATAACTTACTTCTGATAGATATGTTTGGACTGAACATTCAGTTAAGTTATTCAGTGTGGAAACATTCTATGTATAGTTTTAAACATTTCTGCCTAGCTTTTTCAGAAAGAAAATAAAATGTTATTTTGTGGCTTTCTAGACTGTAAAAGATATAAACAGTCTGAGGTTGTTATTTGCCATTATTGTCAGGACTTGGAATTCTGAGTTATCTTTTTCTTGTCTGCTAAAGAGCTAGGATTAAAAGGTTAATTTTTGGTTCTGTGTAATGGAGTTAATAGGTACTAAAAAGTACCTATTACTTTTCAGGGAATCTTTCTTCCAAATATGTATAAAAGCGAAGAATGCCAAGATAGTGTGAGTCTATATGACAGTAGTCTGTCCAGCAACAATAAATGTCATGTCAGAATGAATTGTTATTAAACACAAAGTGCAATTATTTCATCCTGAAGATGCTCTTTAACAGGCCAGTCCATTTACTTTGTGGCAAAGATTGATATTACAGAATTCATGGCTTTTCTTGCCTGTGGTCAATTCCTGTGGTTCCCATAGTTGGAAGGCAATCAGAAGAAGTGGGAAAGACAGATGTGTGGTCAGGACTAAACATTAGTAGGCAGCACCAGCATCACATGTTTGAAATCACTTTGTGGTCTCCTTCAGTCCCACTTTTATTGTCTTCTTGGCCTAAGTACTTGCCACTCTTGTAGGGAATCTGATGTTAATAAAGAGCACAGAGCTTTACCAGCTTGCTGTTGCAGGATTCTCAGAGCCAAAGTCCTCTCAGCCAGTTTCAATTGCCCTTGGAAAACAGTAGTGATGATGAAGAAACTAGATAGCAAGTCTCTGAATCCCTGAAGCATCTAGGCTGTCCTGAAAGACTATTTTACCCACTCAGAGCAGATGTCCTTACCTGGGGAAAGTAGAAATAAAAAGGACAGATCAACAATAAACATTCTGGCCAAGATCAGCTGTTTTAATTCTGTGCTAGTAGAATTTTGTTCCAGGGATTAAAAGAAAAAATTACCAGCTCTTTGTAGAGAAACAGGGTCTGGAAATGTTCTAAAATGTGAATCCTTTGACCTGAATGCCTTCATGGCAAGCTTGTATTTAGGAATGATCTGTCTGCTTCTTCTGACTTGAAACCCTTTCTTTCTAAACTAACCATCTTACATCATCCCCTTGTTACCTTAATTATCCTATGTATTATGTTTTGTTATGTTTTGTTTGCTTTGGTTTGGCTTAGCTTGGTTTTTATACCTTGGCTGTGCTCTGGGAATTCCTGGGAATCAATTCTTTCATAAAAGTTCATGACACAGATTTTAGTCTTAGGTGAAACCTTGGAGGTCATTTAGTCCAATTAGCAACTGAGCAAGAATTCCATCCTTCAACAATCTCTTATACCATCCTCATGGACAAGCTCAATGTCAACTTGAATGACTTCTGTAGCAAATTGCCCAAGGGATTAGTCTGTGGCCATATGATTTTTTTTTTATCATTTTTGTCAATGATGTATTCAAAAATTCAGAAGCTAAGCTAATCAGTTTGGCAGATGACACAAAGAAAGGAAGGCGTTAAGACATTGGATGACAAGTTGATTCATTCGTGGAATCAGATTCAGAAGTTTCTGTGAAGGATTTTAGAGTTATCTAATCCAACTTTGATTTTATAAATGAAGAAAGTAAGGCACACAGATTAAATGATTAGGTCAAGGTACTAAGTGAGAGAGATTACTGGTAATCAATTTTATAAATATCTCCAGAAGCTAAAACATTGGGACAAATGTAATGATTTAATAGCAATAAATCTTGTTTTCAACTAAATTTAAAAAAAAATCCTAAATTTATAAATAAATTATGAGGAATATTTGGTTACATAATTATTCATCTGATGAAAAACTAGGAATTTCACTCAATATGCCCTTATATGGAAGCTAAACCAGTATCAATCTTGGACTGCTTTGAGATAATCCAGTTCCTAGTAATAGTCAGGTGATATATCACTGTACTCTTCCATGGTAAGATCACACTTCTAGCTTCTACATTTTTGGAATGGCAATGAAAGACTATAAAGTATTTGGAGAAAGATAACAATATCACAATGAATTTCATGTCTGTGCTATTACAAAGAAGATTTGAATGAAGAGAAGATATTTATCTTAAAACAGAGGAATATGGTAAAATGATTTTTTAAGTATTTGAAGAAAAATCATATAAAAGAGAAATGAATTAGACTTGTTCTGGTTGGCCATAGAGGGTACAACCAGGAATAATGAATAGGATTTGAAAAAAAAGAAAGGAAAATTTTTTCAACAATTAGAAGTAACATTAAGTGGAATGTGACATCAAGAGAACTCATGAGTTCCTCCTCAAAAGAGATTTGCTAGCAAAGTCTGGATAACCACATATTGGGAATAACCTCTTTGAGTTTGATAACCTATTCTTTCAGTTCTGTGATCCTGTGATACTATGAATACAATGATGTACCAGTTGATAATTCTGACATATGTCTTGTCTCTAGCATTGAAGTCTATCTGTGTTTTCATTTATCTTTCCCAAATATATTCACAAAAAAAAATCCATTTTACATTCCTAGAAGAATCTTACCAAACTCAGCTTCTCAAAAACAAGTTAACGGTTTTATATGAAAATTCTGTGTAAATTTCACACAGATCATAACACCTTTTTCCAATATTGATCAGATCATTTTATTAAATGAATTTTGACCAGCCCTTTTGTTAAATTAAAATTATGTGTTTAGGAAAGTTGGTTACAAAAGAATTTATTTGTCAGAGCCAAAATAGACTTTATGAAATTGATACATCTTAAAAAGCTTTGAGTAGCATTCCTTCCCAATTGAACTAGATTTGCTAATATCCCAGTTATCAGGGTTTATCATTGCATCAGTCTTTTTCTTCACATTTTTGATTATTCTACTTTGAGGTTAAACAAAAAAGTTTTAAATCAATTTCCTTTCTTTTCTTTTTTTTTTCTTCTGTTAAAAGCGGGGAAATCTTGCTTTCATCAGTAAGGAAACTAAGCAAAACTCCAGTTGAATTGCAAAGTCCTGGAATTTTTTGAAGAACAAAGAGCTCAAGGAAACTAATATATATATATATATTCATATTCATACACATATATGTATATATTTGTATGTGTGTATATATGCACATATGTATGTGCACATATACATATATATATACATACAGTGTTTATCTGTATAAATTATGCTGTACATATATATGTATAAAGTATATGTTTCTATATCTATGTTATATATACATACATATATATATATGGGGTATATATATATGTGTGTGTGTGTGTGTGTGTTGGTATATACCTTAAGGCAACTATCAAGTCAGTCATTTTCTAACAAGTGAGTCTGTCAGGAAGTTTAACCTGCCAAAATATCTCCAGTGCTGCTCCAATGCCTCATTACTTTGACTCTTGTCAAAACTAATCTTCCATTTAAGAGTTTTAGTATTCAGCATGCATATGTGTCATATTTTTATATCTCTGGTTGAAAATTTGAGGGGAGTTAGAAAATTTGAGAAGATTGTAGTTTAAACTACTCATCAGCTTCAGGTAATATTTTTTCTAATTTGACAGCAGATGATCTATTGATTAACTTTTGCTGATGAAACATATCATAGCAATCTAGCTTTTCTTGGATTGGATTTTCAAATCTTGTCTCACTGTCTTAGGTTAAAGTAACAAGTCAATAGCTCTCCTGAGAAGCCATTTGCTCCTATTCTAATTATGTTTACTTTTTCTCAGTTCTCATCCAAGTTAACTCACCAATGTTCAACCAAATATTTCATTGTGCCCTTTGTAATTACCACTTAATTTCAGAAAATCCTCCTACTCCCTTAAACTTTCCAACCAATAATACTTTGGATGTTGGCTTTCATTACAAAGCTGATTCTGTCTTTAAGACATTACCATTCTTGAAATCTTTTCCACTGTACATCATATCTCCCATCCCCATCACACCCCATCCTCAATTCATAGGGAGAGAAGGAAGAATGCACATATTCTGCTCTACACTACTACTTCTAGATCTTTTACTTACTATTGTTCCTTAATGACCTTCCTCTCTGGGTGTCACTATAGCTTTTTCTTCCACTGTCCCATCTTCCTTGTTGTCTTCTATTGGACTGAGTCATTACCTTAATTTTTATTGACTTTAGTGCCTACTTATACTATCCTATTCCTTGCCATCATTCATAAATATTCATGTTATCTAAACCTTTAACATGCTATCAACAAAATTCTTTCAGCTGCCATAATTCAATAATTTCCTAATTCACTCCACTCCAGCTATATGCTAACTATGATACTGAGTAAAATGCAAGTTTCTTGAGGGCATGGACTAATGAATTTTTTCATTTCTGCTTGGCATGGCAAGTAACATATAGTATGTACTTAATAATGGTTACTGATTGATTAGCTAACACTCTCAAAATCACCCTATGACTGAGATCTAAAACTTTGAAATTTTACTCTGACTCCCTCTACTTTTACCAACTTTAAATGCAATAGAAGAAAACAAAATGATGGGAAAAAGCCTACACACTCTCCAAGAGAGAAAGGGTCATTAAGGAATGATAGTATATAGCAGATCGGAAGGAGTAAGTGAGTCTCACTCACACAATACTTTTTTCCAACCTTATTGATACCTTAGTTCTTTGACCCATATTTCTTTTCTTAGTCTATATCTCTTAATCTATCACTTGTCTCCAAACTCAGTATTGACCACATATCCTGATAGATCAATAACTAATTAGCTACAGTCATAAATATCTTTGCCCTTAGACTTGCCATTACCAATTTATTAATCTCTATTCCTGTGAAATCCTCTTATCCAGTTTCTACATTCTGTTTTAGTGCTTCTGAGTATAACTGAAGAAAGTGATGGATTTTATCTAATTTTAGCCACTACCAGTCCAAAGAAAGAAGGAAACAAGTAAGGTAAATACTTTTAGTACAGAGAACTTTTTTCTCCTAAGTATGGAAAAGAATGATGGTAAATAACTCCACCTTTAGCTTTATTTTTGCTCTCATGCAGAGGACATAATTTCACAATTCAGGCTTTTCTTTAGCTGACTATAGAAGTTCTCTACAAGTTGTTTTACATAATTTAAATACATTCTTTATATTTCTTGGGTCAGACTTTGCAGCTAATCCAGGATCCAGATTTCTAAGGAGTCAGCATTTTTTAAAACTTCATTTTCTATAGAAATTTCATAATATCTTTAAAAACTACTCTCATGATTAAATAGATTGTTTTATTTGATAATGCACTTTATGAACTGTTTGAGGTCATTTGAAGGAGGCAATAATCCAAATACTGATCCAAAATATATTTTGTCAGGTAGAAGAAAATATCTTTCAAGGAAATTTTCCTTCCCTTCCTCTCCTCCTCCCCTTCTCCCCCTCCCCACCTCTCTTTCTATCTCTCCCTCTCTCCCTCCCCCTTTCTCCCTACCCCTTCTCCTCTCTCCCTCTCTCCTCCCCCTCTCCCTTCCCCTTCTCCTTCTCAACTTTTCCCCCTCTCTTAATCCACAAATGAAAGATTTTTAAAATCTTTCATTAAAGTCTGCTTCTGGGACTTCAAAGTGGAAATTTTGGGATCATTTTTTAAAGGCTTTAAGTATTAGCGCAGAAAAGGCTTTGTGTTTCCTGGGAATTAGATTGGTCAAGGTCAAAGAGACTTTTTATCATAAAGTTGACCACTCGTTAATGGGATTTTTTAGTTATACTCACTCATGAAGGCTGTTATCTTTTAAAGTTGAGAGACATTGTAATTTCCTTCAGTGAAGGGAACACATACTACTATTGATTATTAATATCAGTAATAATAATTATAATATAATTTTAGCATTTATATAATATCTTGGGATTTTATATAAATTATCTATTTGGTAAAATGTTGACTGGCCAAGTGTGGCAGCTAGGTGGCATAGTAGATAGAGTACTGGAATGTGAGTCAAAAATAAATTAATTCTAATCCTCACTTAAAGATTTAATAATTGTAAAATTTTGGAGAAGTCATTTAGTTTCAATTTCCTTATCTGTAAAATGAGATAATTGAACTTAATGACCTTCCATTTCTAAATCTGTGGAATTGGGAAATAAGAGTGTCAGCAAATTCATAAAACCTCTGCATGAGAAAAAAAAATAAAGGCACTTTTTCTTAGCACCCTTAATTTATTACAAAAGTTTTCTTTGAAAAAGCATCAGTGAATTGGGCAACTAAAATAATAGAAAAAAAGAAGAAATTAAAAACCCTCAAATTGAACAGCAAATTGGAAGTTATCAAACCAAATGATAAAGTAGGAAAGTCATTGAACTAATAAATGAAAGTAGGAGCTAGTTTTTTTAATTAGATAAACCATTTTTAATATGATTTAAAAAATAAAGGAGAAAACCAAGTAATGAGTATCAAAAATGGAAAGGGTGAATTCCACCAATGAAGAGGAAATTAAAACAATTATTAGGAGCTATTTCTCCCAATTATATTCCATTAAATCTGACAATCTAAGTGAAATGTATGAATAATTACAAAAATTCAATTGCCAAGATTAAGAGAAGTAGAATACTTAAATAGCCTTATCTTAGAAAAATAAATTTGAGAAGTAATTATGGAACTTTTAAAGAAAAAAAGTCCCAGGGTCATATGTATGCATAACTGATTTATAACAAACATTTAAAAAAATGACAATTGCAATACTGTACAAACTATTTTGAAAAATAGGGGGGAAATACCACATTATATTTATGACAAAAATATGCTGCTGATATCTAAATCAGAGCTAAAAGAGAGAGAAAATCCTAAGACAATTTCCCTAATGGGTATTGAGGCAAAAAAAAATTAAATAAAATATTAGCAAGGAGATAATGATATATCACAAAGATCATATACCATAACCAGGTGAAATTTATACTAGGGAAAATAGGGCCAAATTAAGAAAACTGTCAACATAATTGACCAAATCAATAACAAAAACAATAGAAGTCATGTGATTATCTCAATAGATGCAGAAAAAGCTTTTGGCAAAAGCATAACACACATTGATATTAAAAACACTGAGAAGGAATAAATGTAGCATTCCCCATAATTATAAGGACTATCTAAGACAATGTAGGAAGAATGCTAGAAGCCTTCCCAATAGTATCAAGGGTAAAGCAAGCTTGCCCATTATCATCACTATGCTAGTTATAAGCAATAAAGGGCTGGGGAATAGGGGTGGAGGGGGAAGGGGATTGAAGTAATTAGAATAAGTAATGAGGAGATAAAACTTTCACTCTATGCAGATATGATGGTATACTTAGAGAATCCTAGAGAATCAGCCAAAATGACAGTTGAGACAATCAACAACTTCAGTTTAGAAACTTATTAGCTATATGACCCCAAGCAACTACTTCACAGGTAGCTGTGAGAATAAAATGAGATGATATTTATAAAGTGCTTTGCAAGTTTTGAAATACTTTATAATCACTATTATTAGCAACCAGAGGTATCCAGAAATGGAATAACTTTCTAAAGGAGTAAGTGGATTCCCCTCATTAGATATCTTCAAGACTTAATGATAACTTCTAGGGCATGGTATAAAAATGATTTATATTAGAGGTAAAATTGGGACAGATAGCTTATATGGTTACTTCTTTATCTGAGATTTTGTGATTCTGAGGGGTCAAAAAATGAGTTTTTAGGCCAGGAAAAATCTTTAGGGATATTTTTAAGTGTGACATAATTTCCCAAATATAATCTAACCTACTTTCTCTCCTACAAAAAGAAGTCCTTTTGATTGCTTGCTTCACCAGTCCCAGACATATGTATTGATGAACTATCTCAATGAATTTATTGGCTAATGACATTTCACAATCAAGAAAATATGCTCTTTATAATTATTTTTTTATTTTTGTTGCCTATATAAATTATTATTCAAATATCACTTGAAGGGTCATACATCTCATTGAGGATGAGGTCTTATAAAACTCTAAGGCTTATATACACCCAGAGAGAGGGATGTGAAATGTGGACCACAACATAACAGTCTCATACTCTTGATGTTTTCTTACATTGTGTTTCCTTTATCTGATATGTCTTTTGTGTAGATATGATTTTTCTTGCACAACAATGATGTTTGGAGAAAAAAAATAGTTCTCTGGGAAAAAAAAAAAACTTTAAGGCTTGATACGATTAACATAATGCTATCCACAAATAGTTAAAGTCTTCAGATGTTTCTATCTCCAAGGAATACCTTGACAATGTTATTATGTAAGGAAATACAAATATTAAATAGAAGAATTTGGATATGAAGGCTGGACAAGACTAATGACAAAGGAAATCATTATTGCAGGTGGAATATTCTAGAATAAATTAAAAGAATATTATACAGAATTTATCAAAGAGAAATACCCAAAAAGAGTGGGTAAAAATACAGATACTACAACAACCCTCATCCTCAATGAGATTTATGATCTCTCAATTGATATTTGAATAATAATAATATAACAACCCTCCTCCAGAGATGATATGTAAGATGTTAATAAAGACTGTATGATAGGCCTACTTTTTAATCTGAATAAATTTTTATGAGAATCATAAAACCATAGGATCAAAAATGTAAGTTATTATATATATATATATGAAAGGGCATCTATTTTGGTGTCTTTTGTTTTAAAAGTAATAAATCAGTCTAAGGAAGGTAAAATCACAGAAGTAAGCAACTGATGAAGGATTTCAGATCATGTCCTCTAACTCTGATTTTCTGTAGCCTAAACATTTACAATGAAAGAAATAAAAGGTAAAGAAAATGTAATATCCTGCGGTGTTATTTATAAAGGAAAATAAACCAAAATGTGACTCAATAGAGCATAATCTAAATTTGAACCTCTCCTACAAGTAATTTCTCATGCATATATTGATTCAGTTCAATTCTTCAAACAATTATTAAGCAAATAGTATATACAAAGAGCCATTTAAGACACTGACCACCCAAGATTTTACAAGATCTTTGATGGAGTCACAGGGATAATACTATCCATTGACCCTCTGATATTGAACACTAAGTGCAGCTCAAAATAACAAGGCATGTTTGCCAAAGGTATGTGCCACGTGTCCTGGACAATATTTTGGAAAGAGTCCAAATAAAAGTAAAAATGAAGTTATTTAATGTTCTCGAAATATACTTAGGGGCAGGAGTAGAAAATCTCCTCTTGTCAGAAATTCTCCAATGGAGAAGACAGATCCAAGAATAATAGTATGGACTTCATGGTTATGAAGAAGCCTGCCTAGATTTATATTGGGCACAGATGGTAATTCTAATGTGCATTTTTATATCCTGTGCATTTCATTCCACTAACATAATTTAGATTCTCCCAAATATGAAAACTGCATTCAATTCTAAAATGTTTTTACTGGATGGGCTTTGCTCCTCTAAACACAGATGGTTGGACCTTTCTCCCCTTCCCTTATTCCACTTTGGCAGATTTAATGTTGATGCATACGTGATAGACTGAATAAAAGGTAGAATCGTTCCAAGTAGTAATTTTGGTTGTATGTTTACTAAAAAAAAAATGAAAGAAAAAGAAATTAAGGTAGATTGAGCCAAGTGTTGACAGGGAATGGTTTTTACCAATCCACTTTAACAGTAGCTTGATTTTGTGTTTTGTGTTTTTTGTTTGTGTTTGTTGGAAAAAAAAAAACATTAAAATATCCTTAATGTGCATGATGCCATGCAGATTCTTACAGAGGACAAGGTAGATATCTATTCCTCAAGTCTAATAAAATTAACAATTCTGTTATAATGTAGACTTCAGATGTTCACTACAAATAATATTATTCTTTTGAAACCTATGTCATAATACTTCACAGAAAGTGGATAGTTCAAAACAGCACTTAAAAATGGAAATGAACATATCTATCATTGCAGTAACGTCACTATGAGATTAGAAGATGAATGACTACTATCGCAAATAATAAGAGAAATCTATTTCAAAACACTTCAGAGGATCCATTTTATAATGAGCAAATTAACAAAGATGACTAAATTTCAACTGCTTGAGACATACCCTAAGGAGGTTAAAGGTAGAAAAAAATATTGCAAATGCACCAGCACATTTGTTATATTTTTGTGTTGTTTGGGAGATGGAACTACATAATTACAAAGGTACTTTTCAACTCTAAGATTCTGTGATTCTAAAATTCTGGGAATCCAGCTCTTTAACTCAAAGGCATGTGGGGGGGGGGAGAGAGACAGAGACAGACAAGAAAGAAGAGGAGGAGGAGGAGGAAGAGGAAGAAAAAAGAGGAAGGAGAAGAGGAGGGAAAGGAAGGAAAGGAAGGAGGAAAGAGGAAAGAGGGAGAAGGAAGAAAATGAAGAGAGAACCTTTACTAAAAGGTATCTTTTGCATTAATTCTATGAGCTAGACATTGAAACCTTTTGTATTTCTCAGACAAGATGTTTAGGATCTAGAAATCAAAGTAATTACTGGCTATTTCAGGTAAAAAATTACCATGCTGAAGTATGAAAATGGGGTAGAGTTATATGAGCTACCATTTTGGGAAGGGTTAGAGGTTAATGTTCTAGACTGGGTTTCACCTAGTGAGGACACTCCTACCCATGCAAACTGGAAAGTTTGTAATTTAGTTTTTCTTGGGGCAATTGACAAAATCCACATAGCCAAATGAAATAAGATTTGGCTCCAGCTCTTCCTTTACTCTGATGAGGCTTTCTATCCACTAAGTGACTCTCTTTCTCGTGGTTGTTAATAAAAGTATGATTTTTAAAAATTATTACATTTATTCAGTTCTACGTAATAACCATGTAGCTCCAGGCAAGGCAATCTGAGTGACATTCTGAAAACCAGAAGGCATGCCAAAGACTGAGCCAGGAATAGAAAGGAAGAATTTGAGCTGCCTTTCATACTCTCACCACTAACACCACTCCCTTCCTACAACACATCTAGTATTAAAAGGCTTTCTTTTTAAGCTTTCAGCATCTGAATTAGTATGACAAATAATTTACAGTATGGTATAATATATAGTACAGTATAGTGGTGTATACACACATACACACATACACACACACACACACACATATAGTATAGGAAGTCAAACTATGAATATGCTTAACCCAGTGTTCTGGCCCTATTTGGAAACAATGATTTCAAAAAGCAATACATCTGGAATTTCATGGACAGCAGAAGTCAAAGGAGAGAATTTTTTTGCTTCTTTATTCCTACATATTTGTTACAAGAATACTAAATCTCAAAGGCTAATGTACATTATTTCCCAAGGCATTGAATAATGTTTGTTTTTCTACTCATTAAAAGCAATGACAACTACAAAGCATAGGAACTATTTTTATGGACTCTCTGGTCAATTAAATCTTTATTATTGTTATTGTTGTTGGTCATTCATTCAGTAGTACCTAACACTTCATGGTCCTATGGGTCACAACACACCAGTCCCTTCTACTATTAACGTCCATTAAAGTTCATATTCATTGTTTCCAAGACACTAACTTTCCATCTCATCATGGAAAAAAATAGTTTTGATTATATGAACCTTTGTTGGTGAGGTAACAACTTTATTTTGTAGTATGATGTCCAGATTTGCCATAGTTTTCTTACCAAGGAGAAAACATCTTTTAATTTCATGGCTACAGCCAACATTTGCAGTGATCTTTGAACCCAAAAATATAAATTTTGACGTTTCTTTCATTTCTTTTCTCTCTATTTATCAGGAAGCGATGGGATCAGTTAGCGTGATCTTGTTTTTGTTTGTTATTTATTTCAAGCTTCAAGACAGCTTTTACGCTCTCCTCTTTCATGCTTTTGAAAGCTTCTTAATTTCTCTTTACTTTCTGTATTATCTACATGTCTGAGATAATTGATATTTCTGCTGGCAACTTTAATTTCAACTTTTGATTCATTCAACCTGGCATTTTGCATGGTATACTCTGAATATAAGGTAAATAAATAAGGCAACAATATCAAGCTTTGTAGTACATCTTTTCAAATCTTAAACCAATCAGTTGTTTCATGTTTGATTCTAACTGTATCTTACTCTGCATACAATTTCCTCAGGAAACAAGTAAGATGATCTGGTTGTCCCATCTCTTTGAAGATTTGTCACATTTTGTTGTGTTCTACACAATCAAAGGCTTTAGTGCAGTCTAAGCAGGAATGTTTTTTTTTTCCCTGCAACTCCCTTGCTTACTTGCTAATCCAGCAAATTTAACAATTTGGTCTTTAGTTTATCTGCCTTTTTGAAAACCAGCCTGCTATTCTGATAATTATTGATTTATATGTTGCTGAAACCTAATTTTCAAAATCTTAAACATAACCTTGTTGGCATGTGAAACAAGAGCAATTGTTAACATAATTTGAACCTTCCTTAGTACTTTGCTTCTTTAAGACTGTAAAGAAAACTCATCTTTTCCAATCTCATGTCCACTGTTGAGTTTTCCAAAGCCAATACCTGCTTATAATATCAGGGATAAAATGATTTAGTGATTGCTATAGGTACTTTGTATGAAGTACACCAAATATTTAAAACTATGAGACTAGTCAATTAGTCAATAAGTATTTATTAACCACAACTTTGTGTCAGACACTATTTTAAGCATTGGGTATACAAAAAAAAGCAAAATCATTGTCCTCATGAAACTTAGATTTAAATGAGGGAATTGAAAACAGCTAAGTACACAAAAGTTATGCAAAGTGTAAATATTTAATCTCATAGACGAGAGTAGGATGGGGAAGGGAATATCCTAAAAGGCCTGGGTCAGAAGGAAGTATTTGAGCTGAGTCTGAGTCTCAAAGGAAGCCAAGGTAGTCAAGAAAGTTAGTCAACTGAAGTGTGGTGGGAGAACATTCTAGACAAGGGGGACTACAGGTGAAAAGTCAGTCAGGAGATGGAGTTTCATATGTAAGGAATAACAAGATCAATTCTTTATCCTATCTCTATTCCAATTATGTGTACTCTCTATCTTTCCATCTGTCTGTCTGTCTCTCTCTCTTTCTTTCTCTCTCTTATCACTGTCTCTCTGTCTTTATCTTTCTCTCTCCTTCCCTCTTTCCATATAGATAAACCAATCTTATCCCATAAAGCATTTTAAAAGTATCTACTCTGTGCAGTACTCAGGGGACACACAGACAAAATGATTAACAGTGTAACCTTTTTTCCCTCAAGGGTTAAGAGCAATTAAAACTTATTATAAGCATAAAATTCCAAAGCAAAGGCAGTGTGATGTCCAGTTTTACTATTTATTTTCCTCCTTTTCTTTCCTTTTCTCCTTTTCTTATTTTTCTACTTTCATACCACTTCCAGTAGCACCGTTTGAGCAAACCAATTTTTTTTCTTTGCTCACCTCAGTATTAATGAGTGAATTAAACAAGTGAATTTAATTACTTTTTTCCTTGGACAAGGTCCCTGTAGCAACAAAACTTATTTAAGTGTCATTACCTTATAGGTATTTTTTCCCACCATAATGACAAACTTTTCTGGCTCTCATGTAAATTCCATTGCAGACTATCTATGTATCATTTACTATTACTACTGATAATAAGATCTGGCCAGTTTCAAATTCATAGATTCATATGCATTCAAAATTGGAAGGGGCTTTGCCTTATGACAATGCTCTTTTTCATGGATGAAGCACCTATTATTTCCTCAATGTGGAGAACATCCTTAACTATGCAAGCCATCTATGATGAAGATGATAATTTAGAGCATAATAAAGTTAGAACATGAAACATTCTCAAAATCATTTAATTTTATCTCTTCAATTTTACAGATGAATAAATTTGAGATCAGAGTGTTTCAAGGTACAAAAAAGATTGTGACTTGCTTAGGGTTACAAAATCAGATACAGAGTTTGAAGTGAGCTCTTTCTGATTCCAAGACTAACATTCTTCTGAATATGTGACTGACTAAATTATTGCTTTTTTTGGCTCCTTTTCATATATTTCCCCAAAATTCATGGTGAAATTTTTAAACTCTCTCCCTGTCCCTGTCCCTGTCCCTCTCCCTCTTCCTCTCCTTCTCCCTCTTAATTTATAAAAGTCTTTCCTGTTTTTCCTGCTTGTTATTTCTTATAGTGCTGCCTCTTTTAAAGCCATATTTAAATTATCGATGAGCTCTCTGGAATTGTGTTTTATGTTAATGATCTTTATGAACAAAAGAAAGTAGAACATTATATGTGGTGACCTTTTGAAGACTAAGTCATTTAGGGGTAAATCAAATTTTATACAAATAAAGGAAAATAGTATAATTTAAAAAGAAAAGAAAAATAAAATTGGAGGCAAAACAATTATAAAAGAAGCATTTTAATAAAATCATAAATGGTGATTAAGGATATGAGACCTAAGTAGAATAGTTTCAGGTTCTTGCCAATGCTTTTTCAGAATTTATGTCTAGATTAATTCACATTAGTGTTTCAAACCCCACATTCTTTTCCTCACCTCAGAACAACTGAGCTTTCAAACCTTTGAATTCCTCTTTCATAATTTCAGCTCCATGTGATGCTTTGAAATGCATATTTTTTCCAGAAATAGAGCACTAGTCCCAAATAAAGGAGTCACTTTGGTTTCATGATCAGATTTCTACCCCATTTAGGTTGGGTCTCAATAATTCATCCATGGAAGAATGTAGCAAGGGTATAAGACTCACTGTACTATTGATGGAATTTTCCTTAAGTCCTCACTCACCAGAGTTCCTGTTAACTGTTTTTACTGTGTGACTAGATCTTTACTTTATAGTCAGTTCATGTCATAGATCACATTATTTGTCAATGATCTTTTGAGTTATAACTTGACTCTCAAAATTTGAGAAAGGTTGAGTAGCTATTTGCAAATGGACAAATTCTTAATTGTATATAATAACAATGTATATTATAATAAATATATACGTATCAGTATTATCTGGTGGCTAATTTAATGAATGACTTTTTAGTGTATGGAAATCCCTTGCAAGTAGCAATTGATTTATTCTTTGGAGTTATATCATCTGCACTTAACATGGTACTTGCCACTTTGCTTGCTTTGCAAATGCTTGTTGCACATACACATCCTACTATATAAGCTATCATCAGACAAGTTGCTATGTTATACACATGGAGAGAGAGACAGAGAGAGCGCAAAGTATTTTTAAAAGACTAAGAAAAGTAAAATAAAAAAACTACCTTTTGCCTGAATAGTAAAGGAGCTAGGAATACCTCCTGTAAGAAAACAGTTTAATTCTTAAAAATATTTGTTTTCAGCTCTACTCCTGTACTATGAGGGAACCAGACTAGATTTCATAGAAGGTATTTCTTCAATGTATAAATACAAAGTACTTCAGATCCTCTCTGAGGTTGCTGTGGATGTATACCTATAACCAAACTTCACATTGACAATTTACAAAGCTGAAGGGGAGACTTGCTCATTGAGGAAAATTATCAGGACTACATTTTCCAAAATGCAGAACCTGAGACTATAGTCTGGTAATATAATCAAGTGTACAAGTGGGTTAAGAATATTTTCTTCTAATGAAGTTTAATTGAGTATATAGGATTCTTACAGGAATGAAAATATTTGGAATTAATAGCTAGAAGATAAACAAATGAAAAAGGAGTGGGTTATGAGAGGGAGAAATGAAAATTTTAGCCTTGTCTAAATGATTTTAAAGGTATGTGAACATGAATGACAAAAACCAGGCTGGATGCTTTAAGTCATTGGTGGGAGCTCAGAACTGTGAATTTGAATAGATCCTGATGAAACAAATATGGAACTTGATAATTAATGAAAGATTTCAGAATGTGTTAACTCCTGTTGGAAGTGGGGGAAGGAATATTATACAATTATGAGTTTGTGATTCTAAGGTTCCTTACAATTTTATTTTACATGACCCTGTATTGTGTCCCATTGACTTATTTTCAAGATTTTACAGTTCATTGCCTATTAGTGAACTTATCAAACTACTATGGAAACCATACTGAGTTTTTTTTTTTTTTTTTGTTATTCCAGCATCACAGAGACAACAAAATCCTACAATACCAATCATATCAAACTCATATGTATGTGCATGTGTCTCCATTCTCCCTCTTCTCACTATTAAGACCATTTTCTCCCTTCATTCTCAAAAGGAATTTGTGATGTCAACATATGCCATATTCTTCCTAAGTGTCATAACACATAGACTTATTTTTTAATATTGCAAAATTATAGATACCTTCCTACAAGGAAATTAAATATTCAGATTAAGTAAAAATAACATCTTCAATGCAAAACAAGTCTTTTGAAACAAGTTTTTAAAGGGCAATTATTTTTCCCCCATGAGAGAAATTCCCAACTAATAATTATTTTCCAAATAAAACAAACAAAGATATATTAATGTTGAATGAGAAACAATGTTCTTATGGGGTTGGAGCTACATAAAAAGAAAATATCTCTCTCGAGTTCTCTACCCTTTCAAATGATTTATAAATACAAAACATTTTTTTTTACTTCTTGTTAGAATGAAATGAAATCTCTCTGTTAGGAAAAAAAATGTGTTTCCTAATAAAATGCCAAGTTTGTTATGGCTAAAAATGATTGTATTTAAATTAATTATTTAATTTTGTTTTGAACAAGGATTGTGGGTATTCTTACATATGTTTAATCAATTTATCTGTGTTTTTTTGGGGAAAAAAGTTGTTTCTTTCATTCATACTCCACCATCTCTTCCTCTCCTCCCTTCCATTATTATGACTTCATAATAGAATGGAAGTGATCTTGTTGTATTCTCAAAGTCTTTGCCAATAGAACCCAGATTCTGGCAGATCCTATCAAACTGATTAGGTTTTGAACATGGGTTCAGTGTTTTACTAAATGCTAGTGAAGTGATAAACTAATAGAGAGTTTCTTCTTGTTTGGTACAAAGTGATGAAATTTTGACAACATCAATTCTCAAAGGCCATTTACAAAAATGTAGAGGAATTGTGATCTATTGGAGGAATTATCTTTAAAGAATAGAGAGAGAATTGTGCTTAATTTTAGAAAGATACATTTTAGATAAGATACTAGGTCTGACTTCATGGAACTTGAAATACAGCCTGTGAAAGGAATTATTTATAATATTATAAGGTATACATGTTAAAGTGCTATGTCTGGTCCAAAAGGGAGAAGAATATTACCTATTGGGAGTAGAGGGATGGGAAGAGACAGAAATAAGGGAAATTAAGGGAAGACTTCATAGAGGAGGTAACATTGGAATTAAACTTTAAAGAATAGGCATAAATTTAATAATAATTACAAAAAGGAGAGAAGCATGAAAGAACAGTGTAGAAGTGGATAAATCCCAAGGTGTAAGAATTCAAGGGGGATGGACAGAGAGATTATCAGTGTGGCTGGAGAACAGAACATATTCAATCCAGACTTACCAATGACTTCTTTAATGCCAAATTCAATGGCCTTTTTTTTTCAAACTTCATCCTCAACATCTTCTCTGTAGCATTCAAAACCAGTGAGCAACCTGTCTTCCATAATACCTACCTACCTTTCTCATGCTGCTTCTTAATATTGATTCTCCACTTACCTGTGTTATCATTCCTCTACATCCTTTGAAGAAACATCATTCATACTATCCCTAACTGTGAAAATACCAAAAGGGGTCTGTCTTGAACTCTTATCTTTTCTCTATCACATGGGTTTGATTATTATGTCTTTGTTAATAACTCCTAGCCTCCACACTGAACTCCAATTCCACATCATTAACTGCCTACAGGACATTTCAAACTGATATCCCATAGACTTCTCAAATTTAGCATGTCCAAAATAAATTTATTATCCTTTGCACTAAAAGCAACTTCTCTAATGAATAGCCTATTTCAGTGATGCACATCACCATCTTTCCCGTCACCCAATTTTACAACCTTATCATGCTTAATTATACTCATTCATGCCACATATCCAGGCAGTCACAAATTCTATTTCCATAGCATCCTTTGCCATCTATACCCTCCTAGCATTTCATACAGCTGCCACCCTTGTTTAGATCTTCCTTATGTCTTGCCTAAGCTACTCCTATAACTACTTAATTAATGTCTCTGTCTCAAGTCACTAATAGTTCTTTATTAGATCCAGATCTGTTTGGTATTTAAAGCCCTGCACATCATGGCTCTGATCTACATTTCTATCCTTCTTACATATCACTCCTGTACAAGTACATTGAAATCTACCCAAATGTGTTATTTATCATAACTGCTCAACATACATGACATACCCTTTCCTTCTTCCCATCTGTGTATTGATTATCCCCCCTGCCTAGAATATACTCTCTGAACATTCATTTCTTAGAATCTGACTTATCAACAAAGCTCATCTCAAGAACCATCCTTTCTTATTCAGAGGTGCCCACTGCATGGCCTACAGGTCAAACAAAGCTTGTAACACATTCAAGATGTCAAACCAGATTGAATTCCAAGCAGAAGAGTTTGAAATTATTTTAAGAACAGTAGAGAACCTCAGAAAGTTTTATGAAGACAAGGGAGATATAGCCCAAAAGTTACATATAAAATATTATTTCAAATTTGATAAAGAATGAATTGTAGGAAAAAAATTAAAAAGAAATAAAATTTAAAAAATGAATTGTAGGGTGAAAAGAAAACAGGTAAGAGGGAACATAAGAAAGCTACTGTAATGGTTTAACATATACAGACACATGTGTGTGTGTGTGTGTGTGTAAATATTTAACTTGGAAACTGACTGAAAACAGTTCTAAAAGCAAAAAAAGATTTTTTAAATATTTGTTGTTATTGTTAGGAAAAATGCATATCTTTGAAGACTACTTTGAAGAACACACACATATATTTGTCAAGATAATTATTGTATCTGAAAATAATACTGACTGACCAGTTAAAAGTTAATCATTAATTTTACAGTATTTTCTGAAGAAAGGCAATTGATTTATGCTAACCTACATATACTCTTGAGCCTACTTAAAATAACAGAAACAGATTTGGAAATATTCCTAAGTATCATTTAGTCTGGTCAAAACCATGAATCACTTCTGCAAAATCCCTGGCCTATGAGTCATTTCACTACTTGAAGATTTTCAGTGATGAGGGATAGGAAGAAAAGGAAGGAAATAAGCATTAATTGAATACTTAGTCTGTGCCAAGTCACTCTGCTAAACACCTTTCAGATATTGCATTTGATCCTCAACAATTCTAGAAGATAGGCATTATTCTTATTCTTGTTTCTCATTTGAAGAATATGAGAGACACATTTGCTCAGCTTAGTGAATTTCTGTGGTAGGAACTGAACTCAGGTTTTCCTGCATATAGGCCCAATCCTGTATCCATAGTTTTCTTTATATTGCTCCCTTATAATAGCTCAGACTATTTGTCTTAGTTCTGCCCTTTGGAATCAAGAACACATTTAATAATTATTTCATAAGCCAAACAAATCCCTAAAGATAATTCTCAATAACCCCTAAATTTTATTCTCTCCAAATTAAATGAAATTATATCTTTCATTCTTCATAATTTGGTCACTAGACTTTTCACAGTTATGCTCATTTTCCTTTGTACTCTCTCCAATTGATCAGCCTCCTTGAGTGATACCCAATATTAATCACAATACTCCAGACATGCTGAAATCAGAACACAGAGAAAAGTAGAACTCTCACCTTCTTTATCCTGACATTATCCCTTAAGTAGAGATACTCTGGAACCATCCACTCTCTGACAGTGAGACTGGCTATAACTTCCCCATAAGTAGTGGGATATGCCTGAAGGGACAATTATGCATTTTTCTGATACTATTGGTTTGAACTTCTTTTGTGGTATGTTCTCCCCATTATTATCCATCAGTGATTAGAAGCTTAGTTCTAAGTAATCAATTAAAAACTATTAACTTTTATAAAGAAATATTTACTTCAAAAATATAGGAAGAACAGAAACATAAATATTTCCCCAACATCTGGGAACACATTTTTTCCTCTACCACCTTTTTAACTGGGATCAGTAGACTCAAATTTCAAACTTTCTTTATATACTTACCCCCAAGTTGGTTTCCAAATACAGGATAGTTATTGGGCAAAACCTCTGCTACTTCTGCACTGGAATGGGGAGGTTATTTGGGAATCCATTCCTTATTCTCTGCCTTCCAGAAAATACCAAAATAAATTCTAGTATAGAATAAAATAAGTCACCAGACTTCTGGTGACTTATTCTCACAACTTTATAAAGCTTTCAAAGGCCATCCCCATCCCCAGTCTCCTTCAATTAGAATACAAAGAGGTCACTTGTTAGTCCTGGATGAGGTGGGCCTGAAGTTTCCCTCTATCCCAAGACTAACAACATCTTACTCCTTAATCATTTCCAGAGAAGAAAAGAACAATAGTTGTTCTTTTACTTTGGTTTGTTAGTGCTTTATGAAAGAGCCTCAATTGTAGCTACATAGCCAATAAATGGCCAGATTTAGTTTTAGCTTTTGATTTGTTTGATTTTGGAGGGGTTTATTTTTTAATCATTTGGTTAGCTGGCAAAACCAATATCCATAAATATGTACTTACATTATACACTAGTATCTTCCACATGGCAATTGTTTCTTTTATTCACTGTTTTTTAAATTGGGTCTGTCTTTCCATTTCAGCAATGCTTCAAATGTTAGAAACATCTCATGGGTCCAACTCCAGTATGATTAGTTTCTACTCAGGGCCAATTTACCCTTTCTTAGATAGCTTGGTGTTTCTCTGCTCTTAAAGAGTTGCCATGTTGATGCCAAACTTAGGGCAAATATGCAATTTGCTTTAGCCCAAAACTTCTACTTCAGCCTCCCTTATAGCAGGAGCTATAAACGTTCCACCAAGCCTGGTTATATCAAACTTATATTAATATAAATAAGCTCTTTTGCTTCTCACATCCAAATGATCTGGTTTCTGGACATGTTTATACTAGCCAATACTTCTTCAGTTTTTTTTTTTAATATTTTAAGGTTATACATGTGCATTCATTTTTTACATATTTCCATATGAGTTAGGTTGAAAGAGAAAAATAAGAACAAAAGGGAAAAACCATGAGGAAGAAAAAACAAGGTGAAAATAGTGTGCATTGATCTACATTCAGCCTCCATAGATCTCTCTCTCAATGCGGGTGAGGTTTTTTATCCAAATTTTATTGGGATTGCCTTGAGTCACTGAATTTCTGAGAAAAATCAAGTCTTTCATAGTTGGTCATGACAGTCTTGTTGTTGCTATATACAATGTTTTTTCTGGTTATGCTTGCTTCATTCAGCATCAGTTCTTGTAAATCCACTTTTCTAAAATAAGATTGTTCATCATTTTGATAAAACAATAATAATCCATTACTTTTGTATACCATAACTTTTTTCAGCCATTCCCCAGTTGGTAGATATTTATTCATTTTCCAATTCTTTTCTACCACAAAAAGGGCTGCTACAAACATTTTTGCACAAGTGGGTCCTTTTCCCTCTTTATGATCTCTTTTGGATACAGATGCCATAATGATATGACTAGTTTTTTTTCAACTATAATAAGGTTTTATACTTATTACCTTAAATTATATCTTTTTAATTGGGCCTGTTATTTCAGTCTCCCGAGATCTTTTTTTGGATGCTAAGTTTTTCATGTGATCTATTATCTCTCTCTGATCTTTGTCAAAGCAATAGATTTGAGAAATATTCTATCATTTGAATCACTGGCTCGTTGGTAAGCTTGTTTTTACTAACATCAGCCAAGGTTGAATATTATAAGCCCAGCCACACTTGGAGGAGAGAATTTCACCCAGTCTCTCAGATCATAATTCTTTTAGACCCATTGATCTGTTCAAGTATCTCCCAATCTTGATCCTCAACTTCACTAATCTATTTCTATAGTTGCCTATATCCTATCATGGAAGTTGCATGGGCATCAAACCTCTTACCTTACCATTAATAGCATAAAATTCTGATCAATTTAGTTGTAATGGTTACAGAAATCAAAACATACTAATACCAATTATAGATAGATCCTTGAAGTCCCATACTTGGTATGGTCTTAATTCCCATATCCAGTTTTATTTTTCCAGGAATAATTGTGGCTCAAGTATTTTAGAGCATTCATTACAATGAAAAGGAATTGTCAGCCCCAAATCATAGTTCCAGAATTTCAACAACCCATGTATGCCAAATTAAATTTTCTTATCCTACTTTTAAATGTTGTTACATGCCCAAACAACTAGTTTTCTCTTGGAAAGGGTACTTTTCTTTATCCCAAACATGCCATTATGCCTTTTTAGGAAAGTATTGTATAATGATCTGAGTTTTCATAATCTACTATTACCTCAATATATAATTCATTATTGTATTAATGTGTGTCATAAAATTGAAATGAAGAATGGTCTTTCCTTTTACCAACAGAGAAAAGAAGCAATAGAAAAAACAATGGCTTCTTCTAGTGATTTCATCTGTGGAATTCACTGCCCTACATAACATCAGAGATTTAAAGACTCTTGAGCTGAATATATCTTGACTCTGGGCAGTAGCCAATCCATAAAAACTGTGTCTCCCTGTTCTATTCTCTGTGATAGTTTGGAATCCTTGAAGAAACCTCCTTGACCACATAATTGAAATTTTTCTTAGATAAGAAATAAGATAGGGGAATCTCTTATTGAGCCTCCAAATCCTCATAATTTTGCATGCCTGGTTTACATGTTCTGAGCTCTCAGTCACAAATTTTCTTTATGAAGATCATGAAACATCCTGAGGTGGAATAGCCCAACTATCATTCAAACCCTACCTTGGGCAATATCTGTGATTCTGAGTTCATTTAATACAGAGTCCCTGAGAAGTATGGCTTCTAAGCAGTATCTATATCTGTCATGGTATTTGTTAAAGTATTTTGGAAGTAATTAATAACTTTTCTAGAAGAAAAAGGCAGAACTATCTTTTTCCACAGATAATTTTCCAGTATTTTGAAGACCTCCAATTGGAGGAGAATACCAACTGGTATTTCACATATTTTCAGTGTTGAAGCTAGATGAATTGAAACTCCAGTGCCTGAATTCAGGCACCATACATAAGTATAGGTTAGTTAAAGGATACAGTTTAGTTGTAAGATGTCTATTTCATAGAAGTTTATTTGTTTCTTTGTCTTTTAAACAATTAAGATACATTGATGCCTAAGTTATGTCCCTTGGTTCCAATCATACTTTCTAAAGTTATATATATGGAATTTTTTTTAATGTTCTACTGGCATTTTTGTAAACAATGTTTTTACTGAATACCTCAATGGATAGAGTACTGGACATGAAGTAAAAAAAATGAGTTCAAATTCTAGCTCAGAAACTTACTAGCTATGGCACCATGTGCATATCATTTAATGCCTACCTCAGTTTCCTTATAGAAATAACTAGTGGCTCAGTGAATGGAGAATTGGATTTAGAATCAGGAAGACCTGAGGTCAAATCTGACCTCAATTATTTCCTAGCTGTGTGACCCTGGACAAGTAGCTTAATCTCTCATTACCTGATAAAATGGATCACTGAATCCAGTAGAGAAGGAAATGGCAAGTCACTTCAATGTCTTTACTAAGAAAACCCCAAATAGGTTCATGAAAGACTAAATAAACAGAGCAGTTTTCTCATATGTTCAATGGGTAAAATTAATATCCCCTAATTCTCAAGGTTGTGAGGAAATTTGAGATAATACTGGCAAATCAAATGTCATAGTGATAAATAGGTACTAGCTATTTTTAACATTGTTATTATTATTATTGTCCTCCCCACCCACTCAATAGAATCATATTTTATACAAAAAATATTTAGGCAAAACTATACAAAACAGCAAAGATCTAATGCTGGCTCTCTACTGAAAAGAGAGGAGTCTGTGGGTTAAATCATCAATTCTATGCAGTTAGGTTTGGGTTCTCAGTATTATTTATCTTCACTGTGGCTATTTTGTATGCTCTTAGTTCTGCTTATTTTATTCTCAATCAGGTCATTCAAATTTCCCCAAGCTTCTCTGAATCCATTATATTTTTTTTCTTATAGTGCAGTGATAACATATATATATATATATATATATATATATACCATCATTGATTTAGCCCATAATCATTGAGTACTGATAATGTTACCATTTATGGATTTTACTTTTTTACTTTTTGCTACCATAGTAATATTTTGTTATATAGAGGATATTTCTTTCTGTCATTGACTTCCTTGGGATACCTGCCCAATAGTGGGATTGATGGTTCAACAGTATTTATTAATTGATGAAGGCATAAGCATTCTTTTTTTATTCAAGAATTCCTTTTTTATAATATTAAAACTATCAAAACAAGATGGTGCCTGGGAATACAAGCTTTCAGAGAGATAATCAAACTCAAGGTACAAAATAAGTGACTGTGGAGGCAGCTGGAGCTCTGTGTGTTGAAGCTTAGTAGATCTACAGAAATGCTGTAGGGAAATTTGCTGATAAAGCAAATTTTCATGGCTCATTAAACAGCTAATGTTACTCATCAATATCCACCCATGGGAGTTTTGTATTATTTCTAAGGTAGCTATTCATGTCCCATGATTCCTTGTACAGATTGCCCCTTAAATCATGTATTATTTGATGAACAGTACCCTGCTGCTCCATGATGTAGGGAAATTACTCCAAGGCATTGAACCTCTTTAATATCTTCTTCTAGCACAGGTAACTAACTTTGAATAGCTGCTTCTGGCAGGAATAAAAAAGGCTTAGTTATAGAAAAGGGGCATACACTTAAGATCCTGATATGATCTCCTCTGGAATTAGTAAGCAATTCACAGAAGTGCTATTAGATCCAATCAACTATAATCTATCTCATACGCAGTTGGTAGAATCCTTACTAAATCCTCTTAAATGGCACAACCAAGTCATTGCATATGCAATGCAAAATTTAACGCAGTTCTGCAAGGTCCACATGATAATAGTGGGTAGATTCCATAGTTTGGTGCCATGGGTTGATTGTGAGAAGTGGGGGTATCCAAGATGAAACCTGCAGAATGGGTACAGCACCTATCTAAAAACATATAGTAATGCAACCAAAACTCCAGGGGCCTGATATTATGGAAAAAAAAATTTGAGCACTCCCAATAAAGAACCTGATGGAACAGCTACCATTAGGTTTTTGAGTTCACTCAATGCTAGGTTTAACAGTTCAGCTATCCTTGACTTATTCTTGATTTCAAGCAGAACGCTCTGTCAGTTGTTCTCATTGCGTCCAATATTAGAGGTATAAGTGAAAGAAGGAAGAAAGAAAAGAGGAAGGAATGGAAGGAAGGAAGGAAGGAGGGAGGAAGAGAAGAAAGGAGAAGGGGAGGGAAGGAAGGAAGAGAGGGAGGGAAGGTAGGAAGAAGGAATGGGTGAAGAGAAGAAGGGAGGGAGGACCTCTTTTATCATATAAGCAATCAAGTAAAACAAAATATTTTATAAAAGTACCTGCTATGTACCAGGCACTTTGCTAAGCACTTTACACTTATTAACTTAGATAGCATCGACCTTCCACAGTTGTGAAGAAAAACTATCATTTTACAAGTGAGGAAACAGGAAAAAAGAGCTGAAGTAATTTGCCCAACATTACATAGCTAGCAAGTGTCTGAAATCAGGATTTTAGCTCAGGCCAGCTTGATTCTAGGCCCAGTGCTCTGGCCATTGTGCCATGTGACTGGCAAAAGAAATACATAATCAAAGAGCTCTTATATTAATGAGAAAGATTTCATGTAAAAATTTAGAGTAACTAATATTGGAAAAAATCTAGACTTTTTTGGAACTCAAGGTATTCATATTCCATCTTATAGAGGCTGAAAGTAGTTTATGCCTCTCAATCTCTTTCACCAGAACTTGAAATAACCTACGAATTACCTATATTATTACACTTAGGATATTTGTTTGTTTTAACATCAGAGAGGCAGACATTAGACTTCTGCAAAGAGATGATGCTATGAATCTCCTCCCCAACAAGTCTATTCCAGTCATACAAAGGATCTGGGGAAGTCATTATCCCTCTCCCTCCCCATTCTTCAGCTCCCTTTTGTGTATTGTCCTATTCCATTAGTGTGTCGATTGTTTCAGGTCAGAGTGTGTCTTTCTTTTTGCTTGTATGTTTCCAGCACTTAGCAAAATGTCAGGAACATTTTAAGTGCTTAATAAGTATGTTTTTCCTTTCTTCCTTTCTTAGCGTATATAGTGCTTGACTTGGAATAAAGAAGATCTAGATGTTATCTCTGATGGCAGAAAGTGAAAAGAAATTGAGAAACCTCTTGGTGAAAGTGAATGAGGAGAGTTTAAAAGCTGAATTGAAGCTTAAAATTAAAAAAAGCTAACATAAAATGAAACAACAACAACAAAACAAAGATCTTGGTAACTCTTCCCTTCACTTCCTGACAAATAGAGGAAGAAGAAATGTAAGGAATGTAAGATTTTATATTCTTAGGCTCAAAGATCACTGCAGACAGCAACTGCAGACAGCAACTGCAGCCATAAAATTAAGACACTTATTTCTTGGAAGGAAAACTGTCAAATCTGAAGAGCATACTAAAAAGCAGAGACATCATCTTCATGACAAAGGTCCGAATAGCCAAAGCAATGTTTATGGCGTTGGTGGTAGTGGCGGTGTTTTTCAGTAATAATGTATGGCTATGAGAATTGTACTATAAGGAAAACAAACTACTGCAGAACTGATATTTTAGACTTATGCTGCTGAAGAAGACTTGAGAGTCCCTTGAAAAACAAGGAGATCAAATTATTTAAGCTATTCACTAGAAGGTTAATTACTGAAGTTGAAGTTTAAATTCTTTGGCCATATGACGAGAAGATGAAACTCACTGCGAAAGATCCTGATGTTGGGAAAGATTGAAGGCAAAAGGAAATAGGAAAGAGAGAGGATACTATATAGGTAATATCATGGAAACAATGAAGATGAACTTGAACAAACTGAGAGATAATGGAAGATAGAAAGGTTTGTTGTAGTCCATGGGGTCAGAAAGAGTCAGACGTGGCCAAGTGACCAAACAACCATATTGTAGGGTCCAGAGTTTCTCAACTAAGGGAACTCTAAGCCTCCCTTACTCCCAACCAAGAAGCCCCTTCACTAAAGGAGGAAATTGATGCTGAAGAAAGAGACTGGGAACTGTGGTATGATTATGAAAAACCTTTAATACAGTAATTTTTCAGAGCTGACTGCTTATATCTACTTACTTACATGGGCACTCTCTGGGATGGCTGCCAGACTATTCAATATATGTCTAATCCCTGCCATGCAGTCTAGAATGGTGGCCAGACTATTCAGTGGATTCCCCAAAGACCTCACAAAAGTTTAGGAGAAATTTTGGAAATCAAAGAGAAAAGAAGCTATAGAGTGTTATTGCATGTATTAGTGCTGTTTTGGTTAGAGTTGTGATTTATTGCTTCTTACTAGGTTCCAGAACCCAGGTGTAAGGCTTTCACAGATGGTTAGATGTTCAAAAACTCTAGGTTGTATGCTACTTACTTTGAGTAATTTCCCAGACACACACGGAGTTGTTTTCTGGACACTATGTCCTTGTAATGGCTTTCAACCCACATTGCTATGGCTTTTATCCTCTTGGTTATGACTTTTACCTCAATAGGGGCTCTGCCATCCCACTAAAAACTCCACAAACAGGAACAAGATTTGAATCCCCCATGACATTACTAGCTATGTGATCCTGGACAAGTCATTTAAACTCCCTGGAATTAAGTTCCTTTGTTGCTAAAAAAGAAAATATTGGACTTAATGACTTCCATAATATTTTGCAAGTCTAAATCTATAATCCTTTGAATTTGTTTGCAAAGTTGGACAAGTGCCAATTTGAGTGGAAAAACTTGAGATCCAGGAGTATATGACAGGTGGTATTATGTATGCACTGATTCATGGATGGTATCAATAGTATTTCAAGATGACTGACTACTGTTTTAATAACAGTCCTGGATTATACCCCAAAGCCCTTTAGCCAGCTTCATGGAAGACTTTGGCTATTCTACACCACAGGCCTTGTCCCTTAGGTTGATCAGATATGTTACATGGATAATCTTTGTATCATCAAAACTAATTAGCTAAAATCCCCAATCTTCATTTAACTTCATCATTTGAAACTTCATTAAAGAAAATGACATTGTGTCATCTCACAATAATTGCTTGTAGTACTACAGCTTATTGGTGAGCTCTATTTTATGGCCTTTACTTATTAAAGTTTCATACTACAGTAATTTTTCAGAGTTGACTGCTTATATCTACTTGATAACCATCTTTTCAGATCTTTTTAAATTAAATTAAAATGTATCTCTAAATAATCTTGAAATTCATCCTGGAACAACAGTGTGGTATAGTGTAGAGAGGACTGGTTCTGAAGTCAAAGAAACTAGTTCACAATCCTTTTCTGACTATTAGTACCTGCATGATCTTCAATAAGTTATTTAACCCCTCTGGACCTCAATTTCCTCATCTATAAAAACAAAGGGATTGGACTAAATGACTTTCCAAGTCCCTTATAATTTGAAATGTATAATCTTAAATTTTTAATTTTCTTTTATAGTTATCCAATTGAATTTGACAATAATTATGAAGCCCTTACCATGTGTTGTGATGAATAAAAAACCCAAGAGACAGTTTCTAGGTAATTAATAATCAATTTTATTAATAAGGCTAGTTGACAATCAAAAAATTGATGGTCAGTGGAAATTCCATTAACCAAAGACAACAAATTGAGACATGAATAACCCTTAAATACTTTTGTAAAAGGGAATTCCCATGATATTTAATAAAGAGATAGGCTAGAAGTGTTCTGATCTTCCTGCTGAGAATATGGTTTGATCCAGCTGTCTCTAGCAAGCTGGTCAGGGGAGTCCATCTCCATTTAGATCACTCTGGTTGGTTTTCTGTGTCACCCTAAACTCTAATAGAGAGGCACAAGAACAAGGGTTCCTTTTCTATGGATAAGAATTCACCCAAACTGAATTACGTTTTCACTTTAAGAGAAGTTAGGTCTCCTAATTGGTTAGGTCCCACCCAAAATTGAAGATCAAGTTTCTTGGGGGGGGGGGTCAATCTCATCAGTCATGTTCTTCAGAGACTGACTTTTTACAGAAGCTTAGCCTTAATGAGAAAATAAATGAGAAAAGAATGGATCACAATTTAGCAAAGGTTATTAATATAATAGTAAAATAATAATTTCTCTCAAATTCAAATTCTAGGGGTAAAAAAATGAATGAAACAAAGACTATAACAAGTGGGAGAGAGTAAGCTTGTGTAAAAATAAGTATGATACAAGATCAAATATTATAAAGGTAAATAAAAGATTTAATTATAGCATACATTTGTATAAGATATCCCAAAAGTCTTAAAGCAATTCTAAATTAAAATTTTAATTTCTTTAAGATTTTCATTTTTTTCTTGAATATCCCTTCCATTTTATGTCTAAGTAAATATATATATATATATAGAGAGAGATACATATATGTATCTATATATATATCAGCTGTAATCTTTTTTTGTTGTTGTTGTTCTAGTTCCCATCTTGAAGCACCAGACCAGTTTGGATACAACCTTGTTGCATACTATTGCCATTCAGAAATTATAATGTTCTAGTTCATCTATTAGCTTTCCTATCCTGATACATTTGTGCAGCCTTTTCTTCATGACTAGAATAAACTCTCTTCATTCTTCTCTTCCTTCAAGACTGAGCTTGGGTGTTCTATTTTTCATGAACCTTTCCTTATCACCACCATTCCTCAGCCCAAGCTGAAAATATGTACTACCTTCTCAAATTACCCTAGAATCCTTTGTCTCTTTCCTACCCGACATATCATATTTGCATGTGGAAGCTCTACTATTACAAGTGTCTTGAGATTAGGTAATGTGGTGTTGTTGATCTTAGTATCTCTAAATCAATACCTAACATGTAGTAATAGTAACATTAATAAATATGAAATGCAACAAATTTGAATATGATAGAAAAAAAAAATCTAACAAGCACTTACAACGTGTCAGACACTCTACTAATTGCTGGATCTACAAATACAAGTTTGCAAATTTGGGGAAACAACCAATAGAGGAAAGTGGTTTATATGGGAGGATTGGTGAGTGTAGTAATGAGGAAATGGATTGATATGACTTTTTCTGAAATGAAAATAATTTGATTTGTATTCTTAAATCTACACTTGGAAGGTGGGATGAGTATAGCAGATGAGGGTATATTCAGTGACGACATAAAGAAGTTTATGTGGTGTTGTAAATTGATCTTGGTCCAGGCAAGTTAAGACAAATGCTCTCCCATCAGAAGCCCATGGTTATGTTGTGGGAGCTTTGGTTCCAGATAGGAGGCAAAACATTGGTTGTTAGTCTTTAATCCTTGTGTAATCTGAATTTCCAGCCAAGCTTTGGGCATATTAAATGATATTCTTCTAACTGATGAAAAGAATGCTCTGTTCTTTCATGAGGCACAAAGTAGTCCCAAAAGCAACAGGAAGGGAAGCAGTTTTTATTTTTTCAAATTTGAAACATACATGGTTCCAGATTTTCTTTAGTACTGATTCTCAGGAGTACAAAAAGACTTTTTTTTCGGACACATAGGAAAAGATTGCTTCTCAGCAAATTCTTGATTTCCAGCTTGCTTACCTAGAAATTCTGGAGAATTTCCCCCTGACTAAAATTGAAATCGCTGTCTTTTGGTTGAGGAAGATTTTATTCCACTACAATTTAAGAACTCATTCATGCTGTATATTGTCTGGCATATTTTAATCTTTGGCATTTCCAATTTCTATTTGTTATTTGCTTGGTTAAATTGGTCTACTCACTTTTCACTATTTATCATAGTCTTTTATATAATCACAATTTGGTTGGAGAGCCTAAGCCTATGATTATAAGAAGCATCCCTTCTTAAGAGATGTGGCAACTTTTTGTTCTGAACTGTATTCCTAGATAAATAATATTTAAAGGAGATGATAAGTATAATTTTAGCCTAATATTTCTTTAAAAATATAAAACCTAACCCTGTGATCCCTTTTTTTTTTTTTTTTTTTTTTTTTTGCTCTTATCAAGGCAGGAATCACAGTATTCTTTGGAGAGGAGTGGACAAGATTCCAGAGACATCTATCAATGTCTTCTTTGTGCCATTTATCTATACATTTAGGGATCACCTGCGGATTTAAATAATCTAAATGGGCTTGCATACACCTTACACTTGTACAAAAAGCAACAAGGGCTTTTGATTCTTCTACTCAAGAAGAGAATGTGTCATACTTTGTATGTTGTGAGATTTTCAGTAGTGAAAAGAAAATATTAAAGGAAATAAATTGTTATTTAGTAGGTGTGGTACAGAGCCAGAACCACAAAGCACATCAGGAGCTAGGAACACATTAAAAGGATTCTCAGAAACAGTTCACTTCAAGAACCAGGTGAAATAAAAATAAAATGTTTCTAATTTACATCTACATTAAAAAAAACAAAAAGCCTAGGATTTATCTGAGGATAATGATAGCAGGAAAAAAGCCCTTTACTGTGATTCCCCTTGCTGAAAGGAGCTAGATGCCTCACTAAGCTTATCTGCTTAAAGTCCTAAATCATTATGATCAAATTATTTTCTCCTTCCCTTTGGTTTTTTTAATTCACTTCCTGGAAGAATTAAAAAAAAAAAAGTGAGAGAAGAGAGGGAGGCTTGAAGAATGCAACCCATATGATCTTTTTTTCTATTCTTTTCTCCTTTCTTTTCTTTGTTTTTCTTTCTCTCCCTTTCTTCTTCCTTCCTTCTCTCCTTCCTCCCTCCCTCCTTATTTCCCTCTCACTTCCCCCCTGCTTTCCTTCCTTCTTTCCTCCCTCCCTCCTTTCATTTCCTCCTTCCTTCTTTCCTCTTTCCCTCTCTCTCTCTGTCCCTTTCTCCTCCCCTCACTCCCTTTCTGTTTCACTTGTTGTTTGTCTCTCTCTCTCTCTCCCCCAACCCCTCTCTCTCTCTCTCTCTCTTTCTCTCTCTCTCTCTCCCTCTCTCTCTCCCCCCCTCCCTCTCTCTCTCCCTCTCTCTCCCTCTCTCTCTCCCCCCCTCCCTCTCTCTCTCCCCCCCTCCCTCTCTCTCCCCCCCTCCCTCTCTCTCTCCCTCTCTCTCTCCCCCCCTCCCTCTTTCTCTCCCTCTCTCTCTCTCTCTCTCCTCCCCCTCTCCCTCTCCCTCTCTCTCCCCCCCCCTCTCCCTCTTCCTCTCTCTCCCCCCTCCCTCTCTCTCTCCCCCCCCTCTCTGTTTCTATCTCTCTCTGTCTCTCATTTTCATTCTCTCTCTCACAGCTACCATTGAAGCCACCTGGTTGATATTAAAGACTTCAAAAACACTTGTGCTTTATACTTCAGAATCATGATTAGAATCATGGGTTTTTAATAAGAGAATAGTGGGTAGATAGCACCAGGATACTATAAGGTTGTCATTGTTTTGACTAGTTGTAGTTTTTACTATTAAGAAACTGTCAATAAAATGGAGAGAAGAGGACAAACATTTATTAAGTAAATGACTATTGGATTATGTACAAGTACATACATAGTATAAAATGTAATGTACAAATTGATTTTAACATGAACATGAAATAAATGTTTTCCTATTCATAGGCGATTTTACATATATGTGAATATATATGTAAAATACCAGATATTCATTGTGTTGGATATATGTGTATGTATGTACATGTGTGTGTGTGTGTGTGTGTATGGAGAGAGACAGACAAAGAGAGAGATGGGGAGACAGAAACAGAGATGGTGGGGAAGAAAGAGTTAAAGTTGGTTTCTTGAAAGAGTTAAAATGATATACATGAAATAATCTAATTTTGAGGGTTCAGTTTGTAGAAAACAGGTGAAATCTGATTTATACTCTCTAGCCTTCAATAAGCTGATGAGCTTGATGTTCTTCCTACAAAGAGACTATTAAATATCATTACCTCTTAAAACGGGTGATTAACATAGTCAGATCTGTTTTAGGAATATCAATTTGGCAGCTCTATGTGGGAGAAGGATTAGAGTTGAGACAGATCAGAATGGGGGAGATGAATCAGGAAGCTATTGTAATCGTTCAAGAACAGAGATTGGGGGAAACAAAAAATCTCTTTGAAAAGATCTTAGTGGTTTTCTTTTAATGACCTGCATGTGAGCAAAAATTGTGACTAACTGGCCCATGTCTACTTGGATATCTCCAATGATATAGAAACCCATGAGTCCTGAGATAGGTGATTCTACTTTTTGTTGCTGTTCAATCATTTCTGATTCTTTTTTAGGGTTTTCCTGGTAAAAATACTTGAGTGGTGGGGCAGCTAAATGGTGCAGAAGATAGAGCACCAGTCCTAAAGTCACAAGGACCTGAGTTCAAATGTGGCCTCAGACACTTAACACTTCCTAGCTGTGTGATCCTGGGCAAGTCACTTAGCACTCAAGTATCTTTTTTTTTTTTTTTTTTTTTTTTTTTTTTTTTTTTTTT
>JAJPUD010002395.1:250831-278595 GCA_023553655.1 Myrmecobius fasciatus | reverse complement strand
AAGGCACCTGGGGTTATGTCCTTCTTTAATTCAGTTGACAGATAAGGAATTGAGGAAATAGTTAAGTGACTTGCCTAGAGTCGCACAACTGGCAAATGTCTGAGATCATATTTGAACTCATGAAGAGTTTTCCTAATTTTAAATCCAGTGCTTTATCAACTGTGTCTTCTGCTTTAGGTCAGTTTAATTGTTAGGAAGTTTATCTTATGATATATGAAAGGTTTTTGTTTGTTTATTTTTTCCCTGGAACATCCATTCATTGGTCCTAGGACATCTGGGTAGCCCCAAGAAAATATCTGATGTCCTTTCCACAAAGCCTTCCTAATAATAAAAAACAGTTTTCACACACTTATGAATTTTTTTTGCCCAAGGCTAAAAATCTGTGGTTGCTCCTTCAACAATTTTGAACATCTCTATCATACCAATTGATGATCAATCAAAACATATTTTAGTTTTTTTTAATGTATTTACTAAGATATGGTAACCATAATAGCATTCTACCTAAAACAATGAAAAGGAGCATGTAACCTGTCTCATTCTGTTTATGGTGCAGTTAATGCAACTTATATTTATATTTAATCTATAAAATCTACATATGAGCTAGGTGACAATAAATAGTCAGACCTGGAATCAGGAATACTTATCTTCCTGAATTCAAATCTGGCCTCAGATACTTACTATCTGTGTGATACTCAGCAAATCATTTAACCTTGTTTACCTCAGTTTTCTCATCTGTAAAATGAACTTGAGAAAGAAATGGCAAATTACTTTGGTATTTCTGCCAAGAAAACCCCAAATGCAGTCACAAAATATCAGACACAACTTAAAAAACAATTGAACAACAACAAAATCTACATCAATTTTTTTTGTTTGCTTTTTATTATTATGTCACACTGCTTTATTTTGAATCTACATGCAGACCACTAAATCTTTTAGGTCTATTTCCCAAAAACTATTTCAGAGTAATATTTTCTCTTTTTTTTTGTGAAATTGATTTTTTCAACCAAAAAAAACAGAGCTTTACATTTATTTTAGCGGATCTGAGATATTGTTTTAAACATACAGATAAATTTTGAGATCTGTATTCTTTAGTTTATTATAAAATTTATGAGATAAATATTTACTTAAATAATATTTGCATCTGTATATTTATGCTAGCTAATGAAAATTCAACACTAATTAAACATACAACTTTTTAAAAATGCTAGAGAATCATTGAATACATAAAAGTAAAATCAGATGACATTATTAGTGGTTGCAAAATGTAAAGTATTCAAATCATCACATTAAGAAATAAAATAATGTAAAAAATATAATCCTAAAAAGAAGTCTAAAGACTTAAAATGAATAAAATGAAAAGAAAAAAAAATAAAACTACTCCAAATATGTTTTGAGTTCATTCTTACACCATTTATAATACAAATAATCCATGTCTTGCACATAGTCTTTGTGGTAAAGGTGGGTAGTAGACATGCAAATATACAGACTTTGACCTCAGGGATCTTATATTCTCATTATCTTTATTTTGCTTTTAAATAATGCTGATATTGTGCAGTAAGATAACTGTATAGATATGTATACATGTATTGTATTTGTCATATAATTTATCCTATCTAGCATGTATTAGATTACCTGTCATCTAGGGGTGGGGGATGGGGGGAAGGAAAGGAAAAGCTTGGGAAAAAAAAGTTTTTTTGCAAAGGTCAATGTTGAAAGGTCACTCATATGTTTTGCAAATAAAAAGCTTTATTAAAAATAAATAAATAAATAAATAAATAAATAAATAAATAATGCTGATACTGATAAATTAACACTTGTTATGTTAGGAAAGTCTCTCCAAAAAGACAAAACCAAAAACCAAGCAAGTAGAAATAGGATGACAAAACACACCAGCCCCAAGAACATTTGAGTCTCGCGGGAGCCAGGAATTTAGAGAGATCCTGGAGCTAAAGAGAGTTCCATAACAAGAAGTTCGTGGCCAAACACTGCAGTAGAGTAAAGTTATTATGTAGGACTGCCATGTTGGGAGTCAAACTGGTTGGATCAATGGAGCACCCCAGATGTGAAGGGGAAAAAGAGAAAGACAGAGAAACATAGAGGGATTCGATGTAGTTTAAAACTGTAGTGTTTTGAAATAGCGCTATGTTTTTTCTTCTATCTGAGGGCTTAGATTGATTCATATTTATAATTTCCCAGAACATAGGAAGGTATAAATTGGGATCTCTTTCTTTGGGTGATGAATCAGTAAGCAATTTAGCAGGTCAGAAGGGCCAAAGAAATGACTAGAAAAAAAAAAAGTATAACAAAGTAGAGGAGGCCAGGAAATGACTTCAGAGGAGTGGTATAGAAGGGTGTGGCTGGATAGGAGATAGTCACAATCCCCTGAAAATCTGACTCTCCATTGCACTAATTCTAAACATATAAATGCAATTATAAGTGATTTTCTAGAAATATGAAAAAAATAAGTAATTTGAGATGACTTCTTTTTTCTTATAATTCACATTGATATAATAAAAACATGCATTTTGCATAAGTTTAGTGATCTATGAATAGAATCATCAAAGGAATACTTATACAGATAATATAATAAAATTCAGTTGAAGAAATTCATATTCAAAAGTATCCTGAAGTATATTGGGTAAAAATAGAAATGAAAGGAGCTTGAGTTTAACAGATCTCATGGTAGCTCACAAAGTAATAATTATAAAAACTTTCTATAATGAACTGAAAGAAAATAAAAAAGATAAGCAATGCCTTAAAAAAAAAAAAGTAGAGAGCAAGAGAGATCTCACATTGATGAGAAATAGTTCATCTAACAATAACAGTTATGAAAACTGGAAGAAGTCTAATATATCATATACCATAATAAATTCCTAAGAGACTTAATCTAAATATTAAAATTATCCCATAAAAATAACACTAAAAGTCTATAAATTTGAAAATTATGGAAAGGGAAATTTCTTAAACAGATTAAAGTGCAAAGTAATTTAATTTGTTTTAAATTTGAAAAGTTCCCCCCTACAAATAAGAATAATGCATCTAGAAAATGAAAAAGAAAACACTGTTAAATATCTCCATAAACGTATGACATCAAAAATTTTTTGTGGTCTTTAAAATTTAGAAGTATCTATTAATATACGTTATCAGTTTTCAAAATTTCAAAAATAAAATCAAACATAATTTTTCCCAAAATAATTAATAATTAGATTTTATGCAATTTAAAACAAGCCTCATATACTCTTCACATGTATAAAACAAGTAAAGATGGTAAAAGATGGGAAGTCTCACTGTTAGAAGTAGAGTGTTCTAATGCATTAAACTGTTGATTAAGGGATTAGCTTTTGTAAATTTGGAAAAAAAAAAGACTAAATACTTTGTGGCTTTTGAGTGTACTACTGGGACTAGGAATAATCATACGTATTAAAATTTTGTAATACCATTATTTGTGATTGCAAAAAACTACAGACAAAATATTCAACAATGGCTAGGGTTGACAACACCCTCATATATGTATATAATGGATTGCTGCATTACTGAGACTGATGAATGAATATGAATAGTTCAGAGAAATATGAAAATGATTTAACATGGATTGATATGTTGAAAGTAGAAACCAAAGGATTTTATATGTACATAAGTACAATTTAAATAAAATTGATACTTGGGTAAAGAAACACAACTTAAGTGTACTACAATGGAAAATATTGTAACTGCTTTCCAAGTTAAAACAGTATTCCCAGTATGGTAATGATCTCTATTGATACAGGTCAGCAATTTAATTATAACTGGTAGTCTTAGAGAATTTCTTGGGGCCACTGAAAGGTTAAATAGTTTGTCAGAAGTCATATTGCTAGAATGTATCACAGGTAAGATTTGAACTCAGGTATTCCTAACTTCAAGGCCAACTATGTATCCATTCTACATTTCTTTCTCTATCCTCACAACAGTAGGTATACTATAAAAGTGTAAAGTGTTATGTTCTAACAGTAACAATCATGCTATTAGATGATTTTGTTTAACTATTTTCTGAATAAATAGGGTGCTTTTTTATCATTTTGACAAAACAATAAATTGATAAATTTTTTAAAATAACTCTTAGCTCTGATAAGGCAACAGAGTAAGATTTAATGACATCACTTTAGATACCCTTTCCATAAAGGAAATGAGCTTAGTCTGATATGATGTAATATTGTTCTTAATGAACCCTAATTGGATCTTTAGTGATAGCTATTTCTACTTATTAGCGTCACTTTAAAAATTTGACAGTTTGTTATTTGGAGAGTCTACCATTATTTCTTTTTTAAAAAGTTTGTTATTTGCCCCTTTCTAGTCTGACAGCACCTTTCCCATTTTCATTGACTTTTCAAAAATTATTGATATTCATTTACTCAGCAGCTTCATTTAAAAAAAAAATCTTTCAGTATCCTGACCTAGTTAGTCATTTGAGTTCATGAAATACATCTTATGTGCTCTTATAGTTACGTCACATATTTGGTGTCTTGTCTTCCTAGTCTGAAGATAATTTGTATTTTGCTTGAAAAAAAATAGAAACAAGATTTAAATTGCTTGGTTTGGCTTTATTTTTCTACTTATTCTCTCATCTTTAATCAATAATCAAACATCAAACATTTATTAAGCACTTGCTGTATGCAGGCACACTTCTAAGTGGTCTGAATAAAAAGACAAAAGTAAAAATCTTACTAGGAGTTTATGGGGGGAGAGGGTACAGGAAAACAATATGCAGTTATTGAATATAAAGAGAATAAATTGACAGATTAAAAATATAAAATAAATGTATGTAAGTGAAATAAAGTGAAATAAATTGTTGGAAAGGTCAGAAAAGGCATCTTCTCTCATCCTCTCTAAGAACTGTCAGCTGGGACTTGGGGCAAAGTCTAAAGATTTAAGGAGTTCTTGAACTTTGTAAGGGAACTCTAAATGGGTGTTAACAAACATAAAATGACTTGAGGACATGTTTCTAGGTCATATTTCTGTATCACAATTCAAATATATTTACTGTTTCATTATCACAATTAAGTCTTATTTGCTTTACTGTTTTCCAAATCTGTATCCATCTTCCAAATTTGGCTCAACTTTGAGCATCTGTGCTTCATATTATTTTTTGCTAGACATATTTGTTTGCATTTTTCTAAGTTGTATCTCGTATTGGTATTTCCTGCCTGGTTTTCAAACCTGTCTGAACTCTATTATTATTCCACTATTTTTCTGACCTCACTAGTGTCTCCACAATTCTATGAGATTAATACAAGCTATGTGTTCTGTGAAAATTCTGTTTATTCCCATGAAAAGATTTTAGCTCAATATTAATGGCTCTGGATAGATGCTTGAATCCCATTCAACCACTTTTTAGAAACTGTTTTTACTTCTCTCAACTTGATTGTTATTCATTTAACAACATATACACATGTGTATATGTGTATATATACACATCATATATGTGTATGTTCATCTGTGTATATGCACATATACACATACACAGATAGAATGCATGTTTATATGTATCTGCATATATTATATATATATGTGTATATATATGTATATGTGTATGTGTGTATATATATGTGTATATATATGCATATATATATATATCCACAGTGTTTTGTTAGAGTCCACATGTTGACTTTCCTAAAAATCAGAATGGATGATATGCAACATCTCAGATAAGTGGGGTCACAATGACTTTGCAAGTCCTGTTGCCAAATTGGAAATGGCTAATAGTTTATAAGTATTGAATGAACAGCTTTACTCACTGTGAGGGGTAGCAAATTTCTTGTTTGCTTCTTTACATAGCAGGTAATAAATGTTGGGCCTGGTATTCTTTTGAGTTAAGTCAAAACTAATGTTCAAAAAGGTTTTAAAATTCATAGACGCTTTACCAGTAAAGTACAGTTAAATACAGGCACAAGCTTTAAGATAAAATTATGAATAATGATCATCAAGCACTTCCAAACAAAGAATCTCTCAGTTTCCTGGACAGATCATCACCCAGGCCCAGGCTGCTAAAACTGACCTCTTTGTGCCTTAGCAGCAGAGCTAGCCAATGACTAGCGTTCTAGACTTGGATTGTGAAAAATACTGGTCTCCAATTTAGATTATATATTAGCTGTGTGATTCTGAATAACTCTTTTAGCTTCAGTTTCTTCCTTAATAAGACTATATTACTATCACTTACTTCCCATACCTGTTGTTAGACTTAAAACAGACAAAGTGATTTGCAAACTTTGCAGCATTATGCAAGCATCAACATTTATTCCTCCAAGAGAACTAGTTATGATCCCTCATACCAGAAAGTATTTTGTGTATATTTTGAATGCACATAGTTTTTCCTCAATAGTCAGGGACAGTTTTGTTTTCATATTCTCAATATCTACTATGTTTCTCCAGTTTTTCTTTGTTAGTGGTGATGGTGTTGTTATGGAATGTATCTGTGATTTCATTTATATAGAGAAACCTCAATGGCAATGCTACAAAATATGGATAACACTAGTGGGGAGAGAAGTGCTAAAAAAAATTAATAGCAGGAGTTTCCCTGCAGAAGTTTTCTGTAAAAATGAAATACAAAGATTGGCTAAAGAAGAAGCAAGAAGAAGCAAGAGGAGGTATGTTTCAAAAAAATATTCAGTATCATCATGTATTTTCAATTATTGTCATAAAAATGTTTCAGAATGCTTAAATTGCATAATAAGCAATGTCTAAAATCCCATATACTTGAATGTATTTTATTTACAAAGATATATCTACAAAGAAGAATTATTTATCTCTTTAATTTTAAAAATCTTTATTAAATGCAAAACTGCATCCTTATGTAACTAGAGATCAACACATGTTCAGTTTCACAATTCTTCAATTATATTGAAATTGCTTATCTGAAATCTTGCTGTGATTTCTATTTTAGTTTTAATTGAATTTAATGCTTATGAAGATATCCTGGATGCCAGAGAAACCAAATGATTGGAATATGCAGCCAGGAGGCAGGAAGTCTGGGTTCTATTATCAACCTTCACACTAAATTGCTCTCTGTCACCTTGAGGCTCCTTCAGGCCTGGATTTCCTTATTTGAAGAAAGAAAATAAAAGACCATATTGGTCAAGAATTTTGAAAGATTTGCTAGATTTCACTAGGAGAAATATTTGTGCTGTCTGTACTCTATTCATCTACTACTGTGATATAAATGTTTGCTCCCTTTTCATTCTACTGTATGGCAAGTGCCTCCAACAAAGCATGACAGCTAACTCTAATACTAGGGAGGAAGCTGAAGGGCAGAAGCAGCAGGGAGGACACACAGTGGCTAAGTCAGAAATGGGCAGGCTAATATATCTACAAATTTGGACCTGGGAATTTTCTGAATGAACATTCCTCAATAAAGGAGATTATTGTAAAGTAAACCTGATGTTTCCATTTCCCTAGGCACTTATTCTTTGGAAAGTTTATTTTATTTTATTTTTGTCTAATATTTTTAATGATGATATCTATTCAAAGCAAAATACCTACATTGACAGAAGCATTTGTCTTATGGAGAGGCAAAGAGGAAAGACCTCAGGTAAGAAGACATGAGTTCTCTTTATTGATCATATAAGACAGGACAAGTTATAACCTATATAATAGGTAATATGAATCAATTTACCATTGTAATGTCCTAAATGAAATGTAAAATCAGTAAGCAGTTATTAAACACTATGTGCCAGGCACCTGGCTAAGCACAAAGGATGCAAATAACATATTCACCCTTTATTTGTGAAAAGGACAAGGACATCTGCAATTAATGTCTTGACTCATGCATAAATTCGATTTAAGACAGGTAGATTTGCACAGTCATAGACTTCACTCTCTCTTCCAGGGTCACTGGAATCTAGTAGCAGGACAAAAGTGAAGATGATGGAGGAAACAATAGATGACATTGTCTTAAGTGTCTGTCCAAGCACTTCACAGCTCCTGCTTCCTTACCTTCATGGTCCATTATAACAAATTGTTTATATTCATCTATTCTGTGGAGGAAGTCTTCACATGTTTGGAGTAGACATCCCTCTAACTCCAAAGGCTCATTGATTTCCCCTCAGCCTTGTTTAGCCAATCTGCCAGACTAGTTTTATCAGGATATGGCTGTTGGCAATGCTGCAATTTTTTGAAGCCACAGGTGAGTTGGATGACAGATAGAAAGGTAGATGACTAAACCTCAAAAGGGCTGGCAACCACTCACATCAGATGTGCTAGTTCTTCTAGAATATCTCTGCACAATACACAGAAAAGGAAGGGCAGTCTCTGCTCTACAGGAACTATCATTCTAATTCAGGAAGACAGGTTATAAAAGGGAGCTGAAATGCTAGGAGAAGGTATGGGAGTGATGGGAAGGATAGTGGTAGTAGAAGTAAAGAAGGAAATAGGTCCTGAGAATGAAAGAATGCTGATCTGGGTCCTTCCTTAAAATGATGGATCTGGGAAGAACTCTTCAAATTTCTTCCTTTTGCCAAACCATCCTATATGTTTTTTTCCTAGTGGAATGTAAGCTTTTTCAGGGCAAACCTATCTTACTTTTCTATTTATATTGTTTCCTAATTTGTGAAATGGCACAATTGTTTCATAAGGGTTGTCCTGAGGTTCAATTTAATTGAACATTTATTGTGTCTATTATCTACAAGGCACAGTGCTGATTGTTGGGGAATAAAATGAAAAGAAAACAGTCTCTGTTCTGAAGTAGCTTAAGTCTACTGGGAAATACTTCTAGGAGTACTTTACATTTTATAACTTATGTATACATAAGTAGGGGTCAAGGAGAATTGAAGGATCTAGCACAAACTTTTGGAGGAGATCAGGAAAGACTTCGCAGAGGAAGAACGACCCGAAGTAAGAAATGATGAAAGACAAGATTCTGACTGGTAGAGCTGAGAAATTTAGCGTCTCTGTTCAAGGTCACAAAATCAGTATATGTTAAAAGCAGGGCTTGAGGTTTCTCAGGGTCTGAATTTCTTTATTTGTAGACAGAAAATGAAGAGCTTTTTGGCTAAGAACTCGAAAAGATTTGTTCAATTTCACTGTGAAAAATACTGATACATGCCTTTCCTCTGTTCATCTACAGCTGAATTTATGTCCTACATTATTAAATGCATGACATATACACAAATCAATTAGGTTAAATTTGGGGAAAATGTTAATAATAATAGATAGCATTAATAAATAATTTAAGCATCTGTAACACACTTTAAAAGTCTTATCAAAATCTTATTAAATTGAAGCTTTTTACTCTGACAGGTAACTGTTATTATTATCCCCATTTTATAGATGAGGAAATTGAGGCTGACAGATCCACTTGCCCAGTGTCACAAAGCTATGAACTGTCTGAATTGGAAATTAAACTCAAATCTTATTGATTCCAAGTCTATTGCTCTATTTGCTGTGCCCACAACTGTTGAAAAAGCAAAGAAATCAAATGAAATTTGAACTGCTATTTGAGTCCAAAGTCATTGACTCTCAATAAAGTATAGAAAGTTTATCTTCAACTTCAAGGATAAGAGATTGAGAGCTAGACAGCACATGAAATATTATTGAGTATGACTGGCTTTCTATCAGATTCTTTAGCAGGCTACTCATACTCAAGAATCTACTTGTTTCTTCCTCATCCATTATTCACTGATTTGTGGTATATGGAAATTGTTACTTGAAAACTGAAGATTCAGTTTTACTTCTTTTAGAAAAATGTTCCTGTTGGAAGAGGTAGCCTAATTGTCTTTATAGAAAAAAATTCACCTGCTTCTAAGCATTATACCATGTAGTTATGCATCATTCTTAAAATGCCACTTCATAAATATACTGTCGATCCAACAGGCTTTCACCATTTGTCTAGCTTTTGCTCCTCACAATTGGTGACAGGTGGAGTTTGAATTCATTCAGTAGCTCTAAAGTTTCATCATATTTGCTCATATTTACAAAGTTGCCCAATAATTCATTCAAGCAAAATTTGCAATTATTTCTCTATTGATAATCCTGATTTAGATCATATGGAGGCTAAGGGTGGGAAGGTCCAAGTAAAATAATAGTCTTGGTTCCTATTTTTGAGGAATTCTAATTGAGCTGAGGAGATTAAATGTACACAATGTAAGCAAGAACACAAAAAAATATAATTAAAATCATATACACATGCTTGGACACACTCTGGAGGCTCCTTTTCTGCTACATTGTCACTTTGGTGAAACCTTTGCTCTTTAAGGCTCAGTTCTCCTGAGCCCCAACTTCTTTCCCAATAACACTTGGGAAGGATCTCAAACATATGTCACTTTATACACAGCAGGACTCACTATCTAGATCCTTTTCACTTGTCTCCATGCCCCACTGAACATAACTTTCCTCCTCTTCCCTCTCCATCCCCATTGCTAGTTAACCTAAATATATTGTCTTCCATTATTTGTTTGTAAGCTATATGATTGTAGGAATTGTCTTGTTTACTTGTATTTGTATCCCCATTATTTAGTGCAGTTACCTAGAACATACTAAGTATTTAACAAATGCTCTACCTTTCTTATCTATCTATCTATCCTCTGTGTGTGTGTATACAAATATAGATATAGATATGCCGCCCTATCACTTCATAAGAGATGTAAAGTAAAGGTCTCAGCTTGTGCAAAATTTCTAGAACATTCTGAACAGAAAGAATTTTAGATAGAGAAGAAATATAAAACCTTTTTCAGACAGGTTGATTCACACAAACAATAAAATAAGTTCAGGTAAAGTGAAGGATTGATGATAATGTGATGATAATGAATTCGGAAATTAAGAGGAGCACCACTTGATGAAAATAATTGGGGAATCTTGAATTTTGGACTGAACATTCAAATTACATCTGAAAGACCATTAAGTTCTTGATTTAAAAAATAGCATAATGTAAAAGGTACCTGGAAGTAGATTGTTATGGTGATAGGATATAAACTATAAATTGGAGTAAAATATTTAAAGAAAGGTAAACTAGTAAAGATGCTATTCTTGTCATTTAGATGTAGTTATGACTATCAAAGCAGAAATGAGAAAGGAGAAGGTAGTATAATGGACCATGACTTTATAGTCAGTAGATCTAAATTCTAGTCCAGATTTAAATACTAGTTATTTGTTTTTGCCCAAATTAGTTAATCTCTCTGAACTTCACATTTCTTATTTGCAGAATCAGAGTATTACATGAAATGATTTTTAATATCTCTTCCAGTTCTAATAATCTATGCTCCTGAGACCAGAACCTGGAGAAGAGTCAATTATAGTATTGTCAATTAAATGTTGAATCAGTTCAACTGGTCATAAGTGCACACAAAACAAGGATGCTTTTTTGACAGCTTTATTTTCAAAATGAAATTAGAACACATAATCTTGGAATTAAAAAGGAGTTGTCATGTAGCCTAATCCATTCTGGAGCAGACTCCTTTAAAACATCTTCATCCAGTTACCACTGGTGAGAGTTTCAGTGCAAAGATAGGTAGGAAGAGAAAAAGAGCAAAAAGTGTCCAAATTAGAGTGAAAATACCTTGAATGGAATACCAATTCTTCCACTTATCACCTAAGTCTGGCTAATGTCTGATAAGGCAGACTTTAAAAGGTTCATAAAAATTCTACTTTTGGAAGTGCAGTTATGAAACATATGAGTGGGGCAAGATTAGGGGTGAGAATGCTAGCATCCCTTAGCTAGTCCTAAACTAAGAAGGGCCACTGACTTGAGTAGTTCCCAAATGTTGTTCCCATATCAAGAGATACTAGGAAATATTGGGACAGGGTTAAAAAATGATATTTATTAGAAATAAGATTAGATCAATCAGATATAGTTCTTAATAGAATTAAAAGTTAAAATGAAAAAAATTATAATAAAAATCATTAGGACAATTAAAGAATAAAATTAGAAGTGAGTGGGTACCAGGTAGATCTGGCTCTAGTGAGACAGAGAGTAGGAAAGTCAGAAAAACAAGTTATGTTTTTTTTTTCCCCTCAGTGCCATCTGATTGAGTGCCTATGATTAAACACACACACACACAAAGTCACATACTTCTCTAATGGTTTAATAGTGAAAAGTTTGTGGCCCATAGAGGCTTAAGTTTGAGGATATATTCCAAGATATAGCTGCCACCAGCTGCTGGGATTGTTTGGCTCTTCCATATGTCCGAGGAGAACCCCACCACCTCCTCTTCTCCTTTTGTCTTTGTCTATTTCCACTTCAGAGATTCTCCAGAAAGAATACCCCCACTCTCCAATCAAGATCTCTCATTAGTTTACTATCTTCATATGAAGGGGGAAAAAAATTCTCAGGTCCTTTGATGACTTGGGCCCTTTTGTAGGAGGCTAATTCCAGCCCTACTAGAAATGCTACATCTACAAAATGAAAGGGTTGGACTTGCTGGCCTTTGAGGTCCCTTCCAGCTATGGAACAATATCCTATAATGAAAAACTGACCATATGCTGAGGAAGCTAATTCCATTATTACACAACTCTGTTTCTTGGGAATTTTTTTTTTTAACTTCTGAAATAAGAACCTGAAATTTGCTTTCCAATAATGTCAAACTAGTGGTTTTGGCTGTAGTCTCAGTCAGCTAGCCAGTCAATGGGTAAAGTGTTAAACAAATTAACAGGCATTTATTAAGTGCTTACTATGTACCAAACACTATACTATTCATGGAGGATACAAGAAAGCCAAAAACAAAATAAATAAATAAGGAAGTCTATACGGTAGAGAACACAAGTATTCTAAATACAGAAAAATCCTAAGGGCTTCCTAATCTCACTTGTACCTAAATTGGAATTCCCTCTAGTACATCCCTAAAAGGCTTGTTTGAAGATTTCTATTTTGATGAAAAGTCTATTTTCAGCCCCATGATGACTGAGAACATATAGGAGCAACTCAATCAACATTCTGGCTATAAGGATCAGTGGACTCAGTCACAGCCAGGATGCATTAAATGTTACTAATATAATTGGCATATGTAGTTTAAATGAATCAGAGAGATTTATTTAAGGGAGAAGAAATGGTGGCTGCTACTGTGGATAAACTGACACATTTATTGAATCTTGGAGCAAATGAAGTCCTTTGATAGCTTCCCAGGTAAGCCTTTGGAGCTTAGGGATAGCACAGTTACAGTTTGGGGTCTTTGATTTAGCTATGTTTGATCTGTGTGTCTCCCTGATATTCCAGTCCATGGGAAAGCAGCCAACAGGATATTGTGTTTATGTGTGCATTCCCCCTTCCCTTCACATATGTTTGAGTCAGTGTAAGACAGTCTAATGACAGGTCATTCTGAGGTAGCATATACTGTACATTTGACAAGACAATTATCTAACAATACCTCCTGAGACAAGTGATTCTACTTTTGAACAATTCTAATTGTTATAAAGTTTTGTATTTTGTTTTTCTCCTTTTATGAAGCTAAAATCTACTTCTGTACAACTTTTACCCACTGCTCTTGGTTCAATTGCCTGGGGGCAAGCAGAATAAGTCTAAATCTTCTTGCATAGGATAACCAACATCTGTTCTCCAGAATAAATATATGCTATTCTTTCAATCCAACTTTTTACAGCATGGCCTCCAGTCCTCTCATTTTCTAGACTTACTCCAGTTTGTCAACATCTTTTCTAAAATGTGGCATCTCCATCTGAACACCAAACTCCCATAAGTAGCCACACACACACACACACACACACGTTATTCCAGACATTAGGGGTTTCAATGCAAAAGAAGATCATGATAGACCTTTAGAATGCTATTTCACCATGTTGACTCATGTTGAATTTGGAGTCTACTAAAAACCTCCAATCTTTTTCATGCAAATTTTTCTCACCAAACTCAAGCACAGTATTTTTATATTTATCCCTATTAAAGTAGTGAAAGAAAAAAAGAAAAGGAGGAAGGAAGGAAGGGAGAAAGAAAGAAGAGAGAGACAGAGGGAGGGAGAGAGGGAGGAAAGAAGGGAGGGAAAGAGGGAAGGATATTTTTTAAAGTTTTTGGCGATATTCAGCTAATAAAACCTAATGATTTTATGAGAAATCAAGAATGGTAAACCAAATCCAAAAGAAAGGGGAAAAAATGAAATATCTCATTGGAAAAAAACAACTAACCTAGAAAATAAATCCAGGAGAGATGATTTAAAACTCATTGGTCTCTGTGTGACCTTGGGCAAGTCACTTAACCCCAATTGCCTCAAAAAATAAATTATCTACCTGAAAGTCATGATCAAAAAAAGAGCTTGCACATCATCTTTCAAGAAATTATCAAGGAAAACTGTCCTGATATTCTAGAATCAGGGAATAAAATACAAATTGAAAGAATCCACCTATTACCTCCTAAAAGAGATCCCAAAATGAAAATTCCCAGGAATATTATAGTCAAATTCCAGAACTCCCAGGTGAAGGAGAAAATATTGCAAGCTTCTAAAAAAGAAACAATTCAAGTAGTAGTGGAGCAAAAAGATTTAACAGTTTCTTCATTAAAGGACTGGAGGGTTTGGGATATGATATTCCAGAGAGAAATGGAACTAGGATTACAATAGAGAATCACCTCTCCAGCAAAAATGATTATAATCCTTCAGGTGAAAAAGTAGATATTCAGTGAGATAGAGAACTTTAAAGCATTTATGATAAGAAGAATAGAATTGAATATAATATTTGATTTTCAAATACATGACTCATGAGAAGCATAAGGAGGTATCAGGAAAGGGAAATCATAAGGGACTTCACAAAATCTATCTGTTTACATTCCTACATGGGAAGATAATACTTTTAACTCATAATAACTTTCTCATTATTATGGCAATTGGAAGGAGTATATATAGACAGAGTGCACACGTGTGAGTTGATAAAATCAAGTGGTAGATGAGGAATGTATTGAGAGAAAGGGAGAAGAAAAAGTGGAATGGTGCAAATTATCTGCCATAAAAGGCAAGAAAAAGCTTTAAGAAAACAATTGAAACAATTGAACAACAGTAACAGTATTTATCTCTATGAATAAAGAATTTTCCTGTAGGATTTTTAAGCTCCTTAAGGTGACGGATTAAATAAATAAGTAAACATTTATTATTAAATACATTTTCCATATTTTAAGTTCTGAAGAAATAATGAATACTAGAAAAAGTCAAGAACAAAACGTCAACAAAGTCTGGGTTTAATGTTAACTGTTAGGTCTAGTATGTGTTAATCACTGTTAAGTGCTGGTCAACAGTTAAAGTTTTATCTTTAAAGTAATATAAGTACAGATTATCAAAAAACATTCAAATGTGTTCTATAGCTTTCTTTCATATATCATACGCACATATATACAGATAAATAATATATGACAGTTACAATAGCATGTATGGAGTTCCACAATTAAATCAATAGGTCATTTTAATTAAAAAAAAACTAAACTAAAATTAAAAATGTTAAATTACTATGTTCAAAGTCATCTCATGTTATTTCCAATAATATATCATTTTAAAGACCTTAATGAATCTCCAAGCATGAGATCATAAACATCTCTTTAAGAAGTAATAAAAGTCTTTTAAAAAGTAAATTATACAGATTTATGTTAAAAATAAATTTGTCAAAGTTATTGTCTGTGCAATATAATGTAAACTAGGAAGCATGTAAACATTGAGGAATAATCCAGAGAAGCATAACCCTTTTACTCAGTGAGCTTGTAGTTTAAGAAGATACATTTCTTGTAGTTATCTATAACTAATAGGCATAATTAAGGCATCTGGATAAGAAATTTAGAAATTATCAAAGAAAGTGATATGTGAATGGAAATTTAACTCAATGCAAAAATGAGAATTTTTTTTTTTTTTTTTTTTTGCTGAGGCAATTGGGGTTAAGTGACTTGCCCAGGGTCACACAGCTAGGAAGTAATAAGTGTCTGAGTCCATATTTGAACTCAGGTCTTCCTGACTTCAGGGCTGGTGCTCTATCCACTACACCCCCTAACTGCCCCCCAAAATGAAAATTTATCAAAATTGAATCAAAGGCATTGATAAATTGAGAAACATCTAAGGAAGGGAAGTAAAGATGATAAAGAGATTTGAGGATAAACTATTTGGTGGTCAGTCAAATTACTGGAAATGTTAGTTGCTGTTGTTCTGTCATTTCAGTTGTGTCAAACTTTTCCTCATTTGGATATTTCTTGGCAAAGATACTAAAGAGGTTTACCATTTTCTTGATCATTTTACAGATGAGGAAACTGAGGCAAACAGTGTTAAATGACTTGCCCAAAGGCACATAGCTTCATTGGATTAGAAGTCAGGAAGATGAGATTTACTGATTTCTGGCCTGGCCCTCTATCTATTGCCCTTCATTGCTACCCAGGAGATATTTAGCCTTGAGCATACTTAAGAACTGAGGAAGGTTAAGGTAGATGTATCAGAAGGGTTATCTGCCTTAAAACCCAAGTCACTCTGGTCAGTAAAAATTCCCAATCCAAGTCACAGGGTAATAATTTAGGTTCCATGACTCAGAGTGAGTGTAAATAGAAATTGTTTCTGTTCTGCCCAGAAACTTTGAGTGTTTTCCCTTCTCAGATTGTTTTTTGTTGTTGTTTGTTTTGTTTTGGGGGGAAGGATAATAAAGGGGCTGTCTTTTGTTTCATTTCTTACCTAGCCTTAATCATGAAATAGGTGTTGCCCCAGACAAACTGAAACCTTGGAAAGATCTTGGCTTAAAAGGTCAAGATCTCCCACTTCATCAGGGCCATTTGCAATCATTCTGATTTGTATCTTCCCACTAGATCCAGATGGCTCTGGAGGAAAGAGTCAGCTTGATGACTTTGCACAGCTCTGCCTCAATTAAATCTAATTAACTTGCAAGGCAAGATAGCACCTTCCTGAAGTCTTTAGTCCTCTTGGAGAAAAAAGGACAACCAACACTCAAAGAGTATAGGCTATTGAAGATTACCACCTCCCCTTAAAGCTCTTCAGAAAACTTTTATGATTAATAGGTGTATCATATATGCATCTATCTGGGACTGTTGTTCAGGTAGAAGGCATATCTGATGAGGTCTGAGGTAATTTCCTACTCTATTTTTTTTTTTGGTTTTGTGGATCTGTAAAAGGATGTGGATGTTGAGTATCAAATAGAAAATGTTGGGGATATTGTTGATGTCACCGTGATAGTAAAGCCCAAGAGGAATCTTGCCTAGGACACTCCTAATTAAAACATCTAGATTTGGGGAATTCTGATCAAAATTATTTATCTAAGTATTTACTCCCACTTGTCACCTGATATGGACTAGACCATGATTTCTCTTGGATTGTTTATGACTTTGTAAGCATTTAACATTTTAATTCAATCATAAGACAATTTTTAAAAATTAGTTATTGTCATGTACATAATACTATGATTCTATTAATTCTGTGCATGAGTGCACAATCTTTTTATCTTTGGGTCCTTTAAACAACTTTTTCCCTTTCCTCTCCATTCGATAGTGTTTATACATAATCTAAGAGAGGATTTTAATATTTGTAAAACTATAGTGTATGGAAAGTCCCAGAAGATTGTCAGATCTGGGCATGGGATTAAAATTAAAGGTTGCCAGATGTATTATGTATTTATTTTTTATGACCCTATCTTAGAAAATCACAGGGTTATTTTTGTTTTGATCATTTGATGATTATTTTCTAATTTGTTGATTTTTTAAAAAATGCATTTCTAGTTTCTAAAAGCTTTTTAGTCTTCAGTTATCCCCATTTGATGATGTTCTTTATTTTGAAAGGCAATTAGAAATCATGATGTGAATTTTTTCAGGGCGAAACATATTAAAACTATTGTCTAATCTTAAACTGGAGCTGATTCTCAGACCAGAAGGATGAAAATGAATTAATCAGCTACGTCACTTATTTTATATATAATTTAGAATGTCTAGTATAATTTGGTCTCTTCAGTTTTGGGAATTCCCTAGTCTTTACATAGAAATGGTCCTGAATGTCACAATTCCTAATTCATGATGAGATTATAAACCAGTGTTTTTAAAAGTCCATAATGTCCTTTCAAATCAAGATTTCAAATCAATTTGCTCAAATAAGCATTTATAAGGCATCTACTAGATACCAGACATTACTAGGCACTAGTGATTAAACACTAAAATAAAGGGAGGAGAAAAAAGAAAAAAGAGAAGGAAAAGAAGAAAGAGGAGGAGGAGGAGACAAAGAAGAATGTGATGATGATAACATAATTTGCATTTAACTTTTTTAATATTCTATTCATATGTTCAGTAGAATTTTTGTTTGCTGATTTGTAACTTTAAGATTCATACACTTTATTTTAAACAAAGGGCAGTTTAAAAGTTTTAAACTAGTATCTTTTGTTTGTCCAGAGTTTGAATGTGCAACCATTTGACCATTCCAGCAACTGGCAGAACATATTAGAGTGGGAGGGTTATTAAATACTAGGATTCTGCAAAACACATCAAGGCAAACTTATTTAATGCAGATGTTTTATAAAATGATTCTATTTGGAAATTTTAGCCATGTTCACTAGTCTTAAATTGCACACTTATCTTTGGTAGTAGTGACCTTGAAAGAATGTATTTGGATATTGTATAAAAGAAATGTAGCAGTTACTCAGATCCAAGTAACACCTTTATTTAATGTGTGTGTAGAACACAGAGAGTCAAAGACAGAGACAGAGACAGGGACAGAAACAGAGATACAGAGGCAGAGACAGAGACAGAAACAGATATAGACAGACAAATGTATACAGGGACAAACACAGAGAAAGGTTCTTGAGATATCTGAATGTTTATCCATTTTGTTTCATAGTGAAAGGAGTTGTTATCAGTCAAAAATACATAGAACAAGAAATACTTGGTTATTTGGAAGGAATTCTTGTGCTGTCATTTGTTGAAGGAAGGTGTGAGTCTATCAGTGTCTGTTCCATGTAGGTAAATGCATTTCACTTCAGAACTGATGACACACAAGCATTTCAACATTATTAACATGTAGTGGACTTCCTGCCATCTAGGGGAGGGGAGGAGACTGGGGGTAAAATTTGTAATGGGAAGCTTTGTAAAGATCAATGCTGGGGAACTACCCATATATATGTTATACAAATAAAAAGCTTTAATTAAAAAAAAAGAATTGATTACACAAACATCTGGATACCTTTTATTATTTGTGTTGAAAGACCTCAAGTTCCTCTGAAAGTTTTAGGTTCTCGGGGCAGCTAGGTACACAATGGTTAGAGCACCAGCCTCGAAGTCAGGCGGACCTGAGTTCAAATTTGATCTTAGACACTTAATACTTCTTAGCTGTGTGACCCTAGACAAGTCACTTAACCCCAACTGCCTCAGCAAAAAAAAAAAAAAAAGAAAGAAAGAAAGAAAAGAAAGTTCCAGGTTCTGCTATTAGTTATATATCCTAAAGAAGTCATTTTCAAAAAAAAAGTCCTCGTATACACCAAAGTATTTATATAGTAGTTTCAAATAGGCTGAGGTAGGGAAGCATTATAGGCATAGAGGAAAGCCTGTGAAAAGGCATGTTTATGGAAGAGAAAATGTCATATATAAAGAATATCAAATTGGCCAATTTGATAGGAACATAAAGGGTGTGAAGGGGAATCATGTGTAAGTATCCTGAAAAAATAAATTGGAATCAGATTCAGAAAGACTTTATATTATTCTAGAATTTAAATTCTATCCTTGAGTCATTAATTGAAACACTGAAAAATTCTTGAACAGAGGAGTAACACAAACAAAATTCTACTTTAGGAATATCAATTTGATAACTATTAGGAGAATAGAGTAAAGAGAAGCAAGGCTTGAGGCAGAGAAAATAATTGGGAAGTTATCCCAATAATCCAGGTAAAAGTTTATGAGGATTACAAATAGGGTGATAGTGAATATGTCAGAGAAGGAATTGACAGTTGTTGGCAGTGGATTAGAAATGGGGATTGAGGGAGCATGAAGAATCAAGGATGACTAAAAAAATATCAAACCTGAATGACCAGAAGAATGAGGATGTTTAAAAAAAGAATTGTTCTTGATGGAAGTAGAAAAGTTAAGTGGATTTAAAGAAATATAGAAGACGAGACTATTAATAGTGCAGAAAGAGAAGAAGGTCTAAGTCAAAGTTGTGGAGTACACCTAAACACAAGGGTGGGACATGGTGATTTATTCTGCAAAGAAGACTGAATTGAAGTCAAATAGACAAGAGAAGTGTTATCTACAAAACCTAGGGATCCGAGGAAATCTAGGAGTTGGGAATAATCAATAATATCAAGTATTACAGAAAAGTCAAGAAAGATGAGATTTGAGAAAAAGTCATTGGTTGGGGGGCTAAAGAAATCACTGGTGATTTTGCCAGGAGAATTTGTATTCTGTGAGAATAATCAACGAGAAACCTGATTTGAAAAAATTGAGGAGTGGTGAATACAAAAGTTGGAGGCAATTTATCTAGGCATCTTTTTCTAAGAGTTTGACTTTGAAAGGTAGAGGAAATAATCCCTCTAATCTCAAATACCAAGGTGAAAAATCCTAGAGGTATTAGATATAATCTCTATAATCATATTGAAGCTTCTTTTAAAATCTAATATTGCTGTTCTCTTGAATTTATATTTTTTTTCAGTTTTTAGAATATAGTCACAATGATGATCATGTGTTTAGTATTCTGAAACAAAAGCTCATAAAAACAAATTGCAACATCAAAAAATATCTTTGCCATAAATTATTCTCTAGAGACCAACATAAAACTAATTAATATTGTTAATTACATGTAACAAAGAAAACAAAGAATATGGAAAATAGTCCTTGACAAATGTCAAAAAATTCTATGTAGCACTTCAGGGCCCATAAATTAATTATTCTTTGACCTTTATAGGTATTTCCATCTTCCCTCAGAAAATTAAATGAAAAAAAAAGGCTAGGATGTGACCTAAAAAAACCCCTCAAACTATAGTCAACATATGGGTATTTTAATGGACATGGGTGTGCCCAAGTTCAATTTGTTCCCTATTTTGCAGGGTTTAGTTATTTCTACTTTTATTTGAGGTTTTGTATAACAGGATGAGTCCTGGATGGCCCCATCCTACTACAGACTAGATTTTTCAGCTGGGGATTCTACCCTGTCATGGAAATTGGGCAAAATTCTTAGTCCGGTGAAATTCTGTAAACTATTTCGGAGAGAAGGGGCCAAGGAATAAGAAAACCTCACTGTGGGCTTATGAGCTAGGTTAGACTTCGGAAATAAACTCTGCTCCCAAACCCTTCCCCCACTGCCTAAAATACAATGCCCCATCTGTGTGCTAAAAGAGGCAACTCAACATTTAAACAGAGACTAATCTGCAGTCACTCACGTATTAAAGGTCCTGTTAAGTGAATGTCAAACTGCTTAGTCATTCTTTTCTTCAAATGATTGAACTAAAGTTCAGAAAAGGGCAAGAAAGGCAAACCGGTAGACACAGTAACATGGGGATTACATTCAAAAGCAATTTGTTCTAAAACCGTTTTAAGGATTTCTGGTGTGTGCAAAATCTCTCTCTCTCTCTCTCTCTCTCTCTCTCTCTCTCTCTCTCTCTCTCTCTCTCTCTCTCTCTCTCTCTCTCTCTCTCTCTCTCATTGTCTAACACATCATATGTAAATCAAGGCAAGTGTTTTGAGATTAACTCCTTAGTTCTAACTAGTGATTTTAGTGGAGAGTGAAATTTAAGAGGACAATAAGAATAAAAGTATTAAAAATAATGATGATGATGATATTGTAGGATTATCATCCACTACCAGCAAATTGAGGGATTGGGAAGGAGGGTCTCTGCCTACTCTATTATCATGCTATTCACTGATGATAAGAGTTAGGTCAATTCTATTCCCTCACTGGTTGATTACTAAGACTTCATTGACAAATCAGAGTTGCACGAACTCTCTTTTAGAAAATATTTCCATGGAATGTGACTTTTTCCTTCCCTGCAAATATTGACATAATTTTTGAGTCACTTTCACAAACGGTCACTGTAATCAAAACTAATTCTACAGAAAGAAACAGCTTTCCCCAATTCCAATCAAACAAATGCAGTTAGTCATTCACTAGATGCCAGACACAGGGCTAAATTTTGGCCAAGGACTGCTATTGATTTTATCTCTGTACCCCAAGTGCCCAGCACAGGTACTTCATAAATGTTTAGTTTGGTAGAGTTTGAAAGGAGATCAATTTAATTTAAAAGTTCTTCACTTGTTTGCTACAAGGAGGGTGCTCTATATTCAGCAAAAAAAAAAAAAAAAAGAAAAGAAAAGAAAGTTCCAGGTTCTGCTATTAGTTATATATCCTAAAGAAGTCATTTTCAAAAAGAAAGTCCTCGTATACACCAAAGTATTTATATAGTAGTTTCAAATAGGCTGAGGTAGGGAAGCATTATAGGCATAGAGGAAAGCCTGTGAAAAGGCATGTTTATGGAAGAGAAAATGTCATATATAAAGAATATCAAATTGGCCAATTTGATAGGAACATAAAGGGTGTGAAGGGGAACCACTGAACAAATGCTAAAAAAAAAAAAATCAAATTGACCCGACTATAAGAAAAGTAGTAGGGTGTGGCTGCTGACTGTATAAGAGAGATTTTATTCCTTTTACACCATTATTTAGCTCTCTTTGACCATTTGACACACTGTGGTTCCCATCTACCCAATGCCTGTAAATATATTATTGGGGTTCCTTATTCTTAGTACTTCTTTACTAACTAATTATGGAAACTCCCCCCTCCCCAGTCATAATTCCTTACTACGAGGCTACAATTTTCCCTTTTTAGGAGCATTGATTCAAGCCCAAGTTATGTCTACTTGTATAACAGCCAGAGGAATTCAACCCACAGAGTTAGAAAACATGAAGGAAGCATATTCCTATCCATCTAAGATTCTTGGATTGAAAGAGCCCTTTCTCAGAGTTATGAAGGCCTGAAGATGTGACCAAAAGGTGTGGTTTGACAGACCATTTTAGCATCATTTTCCACCTTTTAGTAATTTAGAAGATTAAAGTGACAGGAAAAAATTCAAGAAATAATCCATTATTTGGAGCATTTGCTTTAAGTAACTTGAATCTTCAACTTTGGTTATGGCCAGTTTATGCCAACATCAAAAACTTCATAATATCACTATATGGATTTTCATTTTCTACATTTGAAAGACTAATAGGGATGAAAAGAATGCCCAGATAAATGGATATAGAATCAGGTTTAATATAATAGTGATCTTGATTGGATTTGATAGAGAAGAAAGAGTACTGAGGAAGAGGGAAAGGGTCACTCTTTTATTGTTTTGTCATTTGCACATATATAAGACACAAATATCAGTCTTCTTTGAAATTATTTCCCTTAATTTAATGGGTGTCATGTAATCTATCTAATCAAACAACATGGGCAAGCATAGGTGAATTGTGATCTCTATTAATTTTTGTATATATACATATCTATAATCATAGCTATCTTATCATCTATTATCCCTAGCATCTAGCACAGTGGTTAGCACCTAATCAAAATTTATGAATTTTCCTTAACTGATTAATTTGATTGATTAATTACAGGGAAAATATGTAAATCATTGTAATTACAGGTCCAATATAGCATTAGAACATCCCAACCAAAAAAGACTTCACTTGGAGATATCTAAATGGGGCCTTTGACACATCAGAAATAAAGACTAAATTATTTCTTTGTGATGAGTAAACATTGTGGAGAAATAAAGAAAGCCAAATTTTATTCTGTCTATTTGGTTTATGTTTTACTTGAAACAAATTTTATTTTTTGATTAGAGTTTTTCATTTTCAAAACATTTGCATAGATAATTTTCAACATTCACCTTTGTAAAACCTTGTGTTCCAAATTTATTTTTCCTTTATTTCCTCCTACCCATTTCCATAGATGGTAAATAATCCAATGTGTTAAGCATATGAAATTCTTCTATACGTATTTCCACAATTATTATTACAATACACAAGAAAAATCAGATCAAAAAGGAAAAAGAAATAAAAAAGAAAACAAAATGCAAGGAAACAATAATAAAAAAGTTGAAAATACTATGTTGTAATTCACATTCAATCTCCACAATCCTCTTTCTGGGTACAGATGGTTTTCTTCATCATAAAACCACTGGAACTTGCCTAAATCATCTCACTATTGAAAAGAGCCATGTCCTTCAGAATTGATCATCATATACTCTTGCTGTTGCTGTGTACAATGTTCTCCTGGTTCTATTTACATCACTCTGAATCACTTCATGCAAGTCTCCAGGCCTCTCTGAAATCATCCTGCTGATCATTTCTTATAGAACAATAATATTCCATAAGATTCATATACCATAACTTATTCAACCATTCTCCAACTGATGGGCATTCCTTCAGTTTCCAGTTTCTTGCCATTATAAGAAGGACTGCTACAAACATTTTTGCTAATGCTGATCCCTTTTTTATGACCTTTTTGGGATACAGGCCCAGTAGAGACACTGCTGGATCAAAGGGTATGCACAGTTTGATATTCCTTTGGATATAGTTCCAAATTGCTCTCTAGAATGCATTAGTGTCCCAGTTTTCCCATAACTCCTCCAATATTCATCATTATCTTTTCCTGTAATCTTAGCCAATATGAGAGGTATGCAATGGTAATCAGAGTTGTCTTAATTTGCATTTCTGTAATCTATAATGATTTAGAATATTTTTTCATGTGACTATAGTTTTTATTACTTGAAGTAAATTTTAACTAAAATGTGATGCCCTTTCCCCTCTACTTTTAGATCTACATATTAATTAAAACACTTACATGATTCCAGTAGTAGATATCCTTATATAAAGTAAGAAAAGATATTTCAGTTGTATGCAAGTCTGGCATTGCAGAATAGACGATAAAAAAGATCAGGTGACTATATATACCAAATGTTTGACAATTTGAGGCATTAAGGAAACATATTTATTTGCTTCAAACTATACAGCAAAGTTTGTAATGACTGTGGTTCTGAAATCCTTGTCAATATATATTCAATTATATTGAAATTAAATTGTGATTTCCTACCTCATCCTGTCTGAGTTTATCTCCTGAAATCTATGTATATCTTGTACTGAGCCCAGATGACTCTGGAGGGGAAAGTGAGGTAGGTAATCTTTCTTGGTTTTCCCTCTCTTAAATCCAATTCAGTTGCATGTCATTGCATCACATCCCTGATGTCATTATCCTCTTCTAGAAGGAGGACAAACAATAGCAATCTACCTACTCCTTTAGAGTCTACTGAAGTTAGGTTAAGAATCCCTGCTCTGGAAGTATGTTAGGGAAAGGGACCAGAGCTGTGATTTCAATGTTATAGGGAATTCCCTATTGGGGATTGGCACTTTGTAGTTTATAGCCTTTGATGACTTAGAGCTTTAAGAAACTAAGCAACTTTCCCAGAATCCCAGAGCAAGTATATATTGATATTTAAATTCAGATCCTTCTGACTCTGAGGCCTACTATTCTCTATCCACTATTTCAAGACTGCTAAAAAAAATTCATACAGCTAATATACCCCTGACTGTGATTTTGTTGTTGTTGCTATATTTAAACATTTATTGTTGTGATTTTAAGAACCTTATTTTTTTTCTCTCATTCTATCTACAATGGTGTCAGAAATGTATGGGGTGCCAAGGGGACTGGTTAAATCAATATGAAAGCCATGATCTCCTTCTCATCTCCTAGCTAAAGCATCTCCATCAGGACAATAATGATTCTCTTTGACTGTTTCCAAGGCTGTGATAAAGGGGACATTCAACCTGGTAAGACTGATGAGCATAGTGAGAAAAGAAACCTTCCTTTTTATCTACTACTTGTAGTTAGTGGAGTTACCACACCATTTTTCCTGGGGATGTGGCCAAGGATTTGAGTTTCCAGTACTCTACCCCGACCTCCCTTTCCTCCAACCAGCCTTTCATTATTCCCAGGTGCGTGTGTGTGGGACTAGTGCTGGAAGAGCTTTTCTGGTGTTGCCTAGCTTTTTCGCCATCCTCTGCCCTAATGCACAGCTTTACCCCCCAAACAAAGCAAGAGAGAAGCAAAATTACCCATCTCCTCATCTAGCTCCCTAAACTTTTTTCTTCCCGACTTCTCAAAGATTCCTTGGCTCTTCAGGAGAACATCATGGGACACTGTAATACTTGTTTAGAGAGCTCAAGTTAATTAGTCTAGAAGGAAGGATAAACAATCTATCTTCTCTCTGAGAGTCTACTGAAGTTAGGTTAAGAATCCCCGCTCTGGAAGTATGTTAGGGAACCTTCCATGTCCCGGTTTCTTCTCAACAGCCTTATGGACTCTGGACAGCCCAAGCATAACCTCCTCCATCGTTCCCAGCAAATTCTCAGAAGGGAGGAGGGGAGAGGAGCCCCCTCTAACGCTGTCTGCCATTCAAAACGGAGCGTGTGTGTGTGTGAAGGCGAGCTGAGCCACTTCAGCAAATGCTATCCTCTTCTTCGTCTTCCTCTTCTCCCTGTCCCTATCCCCCTCTTTTCTATCCCCTTTTCCTCCCCCTGTAGAAGAGCCGCGAACAAGTAGACCAGTAGCAGTTCCTGAGTACAGAGGCTCCTGGCAAAACTCCTGGGGCTCCTGCCCTCTCCTGCAATTCCTTTCATTCCCAAAGTGCTTGAACTATACAAGCGCCCTCCCTATCCCCCTCCCATTTCTTCTTGGGGGTTTAGAAAGGGGAGGGAAGTCTGGACTGGGGTAGGGGGGGTGGGAATCGGTGGGCTGGGCCAGCCTGGAGTAGTGACTCTCAGTCAAAGGGATGGAGGGCGGGCTCGGGGCTGCCAGGAGACGCGTTTGATTGGTTTCCGACCTGCAGTCCGCTTGTCAGTTTCCCCTTGTGGGGGTCAGTGGGTGGGGGGAGGGAGTGGAGGGGGCCGCCTGGTGCCTCTCGGCCGGCCCTCTGACGGGATGAAGCGTTTAGGGGCATGCGAGCTCTTCGTCTTTTGATTAAAGCCCCTCGTCTGCCTTCAGTCTGAAGGCTGGGCACGGAGGAGGACGGATCAGAGGGGCCTGACCTGGCTTGGCCATTCATTGGAGACAGAGAAGAAAAAGGAAAGAGAGACAGACAAGGAAAGAAACTACTACCACCAACTAGAGCCCCCCCCAAAAAAATTTGAATTATTTCCTCTCTCCCTCCCTGATGGCTGTGTAGCAATCATCCCTGGGGGTAGGTGGAAGGAACGAAGTGGGTAGAAAATTTCATCTTCGTGGGTGCAGTTGTGGACCCTGATCGATCCTGGAGATGGAGCATTGGTCCACAAGGTGGAAAACGAAAAGGTGGCTTTGGGACTCCACGAAAACCATCTTCGTTGTAATAACTTTCATCTTCCAAGCTGCAGAGGTCAGAGGAGGTAAGAGACTGAAGGGAGTTTGGGTAGCGGGGTGCGTTATGGCTATTTGTTCCTCTCCTCAAGTTGAGGTAAAACCCATATTGTAGTGCTGCCCCAGTAAGTGAAGAATAGGGGCGGGAGGGCATCAGATGGAATTGGGGATGTGGGGAGGGAAAGGGAATACAGGAGAAAGGAGAGTATGGAGCAAAGAAAGAACTGTCAGAAAACCGTCCGGGATGCTCCTTGTTTACTTTTCAGACCAGCTGTCTCCAACTAGGATGACCATTCCACAAATCTCTAGGTGCTTTGAAAGGCAATCAGACTGCCTCAGGGACACAGAGAATTGGATGAAGCTTTTATTTCTTTGAACACTTTGATGGTTCACACTGAAAATAATTTAAAGTTTGTGTATGTTCATGTGTGAAAAAAACAGAGAGAGAGAGAGAGAGAGAGAGAGAGAGAGAGAGAGAGAGAGAGA
>JAJPUD010002395.1:145686-241854 GCA_023553655.1 Myrmecobius fasciatus | reverse complement strand
AGAGAGAGAGAGAGAGAGAGAGAGAGAGAGAGAGAGAGAGAGAGAGAAACTGGTATATAATATATTGGACTTGAAATCAGGAATACTACTTAAATTCAAATTCAAATTGACACTATCTCTATGACCCTGATGAAGTCATTTGTTTATCCCAACAGTACCTTATAGCTTTCTAAAGCATATCTGCTCAATTAGAAAACACATGTTTGAATCCTGTCTCTGACAATTATTACCTGTGAGACTTGAGCAACCCATTTAACTTTTCTAAGTCTCTACTATCTGTAAAGTATGATACAGAGAAAAGAATTCTGCTTTCAAAGTCAAATTACTTGGATTCAAATTCTTAACTCTTTAGACTTTTTGTGACTCAATTTCTTCACCTGTTTCAGTTAACTTTTGAGGTCTCTTCTGCCTCTAGATCTATTATCCAGTAGAAGTGTTGAATTAATGACCTCTAAGGTCCCATCAAATTCTCAAACTATGATCTGTGATCAAAGATAGTAAAGATCTTCATTGGTAGATTTTAGAGTAAGATTGTCTCAGTTTGAGGCATGCATGAGGTGACTATGCTCATTTATTTTGGTGTGTTACATAATCATATCGATGTAATCAAATAAAATAAGGTAGTGTATTTGATAGGGCACTGGACTTCGAGTTCAAACCTTACCTCAGGTACTTGATCACTGTGTGACCCTGGAAATCTACTCTCTCAGACTGTTACTTCATATGTAAAATGGGGATAATAATAGTATCTACCTCACAGAGTTGTTGTGAGGACCAAATATAATAACACATTTAAATTACTTTGCAAACCTGAAACCATAATATAAATACTATTTGTTATTGTTTTCATTGTTATTACTTTAATAATATGATATTTGAGGTTTACAAAGTCCTTTATTTTCATTATTTCATTTGTTAATGAAAAGCATATGTTAATCTTTATATATATTATGTATTTTATCTTTAAAATTTGCTAATAATATATAATATAAATTTTAATAAGCATTGTTTCATCATAGAAAGTCTTAGAGTCAGAAAAATATGATTTTAACATCTGATTGAAGCACATACTATGTAACTGAGCAAGTCACTAGCATTTCATTTAACTTCATACATTTCTAAGAGCTAGTGTTTCCCAAGGTGCCCCAGGCATCTCTGTAAGAGAAAAAACAGAGATGTTGATATCAATGGTATAACAAGTCCCTCATTAGGAGCTCCATACCTTAATAAAAATCATAGTTTTTTTTTTAATCAAATAACTTTAGTTTGCATATTAATGTACTGGTAGAGAATTTTTCTTATTGGCATTTCCCTATAACAAATATATGAGATCCAATCCAAGGAAACAAAGTAGGAATCTTTATATTCTCTTTTATTTTCCATTTTTTAAACTTAAATTTTTAATAGTAAACACACATACTACATTTGTATTCCTCTATTGACAAATAATTATCAAATGATAGTACAAATATTTTTAGTGAGAAAAAATAAATTTTGTAGCTAATATTCAAATTTCATTGGAATGACATTAAAATTTTTTGATTAGTATAGATTCTAGACATTCTAAAAAATGAGCATCTTTGTTGCTACTCTGCTAATCAATTGAATTAAACCTATGGATGTAGTCTCCACTATAATAGATGTTATTACTTATCTAAGGGATTATTTGTAAAGTACCATGCGCCAAATTGTAAAGGCCAAAAATCTCATGAAACATTAAATCAAATTCTACTTTTAGATAGTGTCCAATGAAATAAGGAATCATAAAGCATATCTGGTAGTAGAAATTTGTCTTTTGTGTAATAATACTAAATGAAATTGCTGATATTTATATAGCATTTGAAGGTTTGAAAAATATTTACAAGTATTAAACTTATTTTATCCTTTTAAAAACCCTGAGAGATAGGTGCTGTTAATGTCCCCATTTTACAGATAAGGAAACTGAGAAAGATGGAGGTTAAGTAACTTGACTAGGGTTACCAGCAAAGTGCCTGATTCTGGATTTCTTCTTGTTTCTCACTCTACATCTAGCCCTGTAACCACTGTGATCTAATTACATATTATAAGATATTGATATATTGATAAGAAAATCAAAATAAATGAAATTCAAAGTTATTTGCATAGGTACACATTATGTAATAGAGACAATATCATCATACTAAGATGCCTTGAAAGGATTAGTTCATGTATAATGAGCAGTGATGACATATATATATATATATGTATATCAAATTTTATTTTAATGCTACTTGCTGGAATTTTAAATAAAACATATTTTGGGTATATGTTATTTTCAATATTATATCTAAAATCAATATTGTTACTAAGATTAAAAAACTATAAGTAAATTCTATGATCCTTTTTCATGTAATAATTATGCATATATTTTAAAAGCCTACAATTGGTTCCTTGCTCATCTAAGACCAAACATTATGACCATCATCCACATCTAGAATCCTGAAAGGGACATGTGTGTCTTTTGATGACATTGTTAGAGACCTTTATTTTTCTCTGATGGTTCACAACCTTGAATACTGGAATGATGCATCACCTACTGCTTTGGGAAGAAACTAATATACTAAGACATCAGAAAAAAAATGCAACTTATAGCCTTAGGCAATTCAAGAACTTGTATATAATTCATCTTTAAAATTGGAATAATGTGCTTATTTTATGGAATGATGTGAGGAACAAATTTTACAATAGGCATTTGGGCATAAATTCAAAGCAACTTTTTGATTTACTTTCTATCTGTGGTTCTTTCCTTTTGTACATGAACTGTAACTGTCCTCCAGATGGATATATTATTTCCTTGGCAATAAAAATATGACCAATGACATTCAGTCAGGGTAGCATAGTCAAAAAAAATACAATATAACAAAAAAACAACCAAAACACTGTATCTGGTAATATGGATTTGAATCCCAGTTCTGCTATTTGCAAGCTATAGGCTAAGTCATTTAACTGCTTTGGACTTGTATATACATATTAGGTCCTCTGCCAAATGCTTTACAAATATTGTCTTATTTGATCCTCACAACAACTTAGCAGGTGGATATAAGCATTATCCCAATCTTACAAAGAACTGAGGCAAACAAATATTAAGTGACTTTCCCAGATTCACAGGATGGTAATTTCCAAGGCTGGATCTGAACTCAGCTTCCTGACCTAAGTTCCATCATTTTATCTACTGTGCCACTACCATTCTCTATCTTTCCTTCTCCTTCTCACCCTCCTTCTCCCCTCCATCTCCTTCTCCATCCTATTTGAATGTTAATTTTATTGTCTATGTCTCCTCCCTTCCATTTCTCTTTTCCCTTTCCTTCCCCATCTTCCCTCCTTTCCCTGTCTCTGTCTCTCTTTTTCTTTCTGTCTCTCTCTCTCTGTGTCTCATAGGTAGACACACAAAATGCACATAGATACACATACATATGGAAAAGTGGTACTTGATACTTTTTGTAAAACAAAATTATAAAAGTGCTTAGCAGAGAGCTTAATGCAGAGACTCTATATAAATGCTTATTTCTTTCCTTATAATGTCCCTTCCAGCAGTAAATCAGTGATCGATGATCTTGATCTGGTCATTTCTTTCAGCTATAAATTTTATAAATTATAAAATTTTGAATCTAACAACATGATAGATTTTGTCAAAATCAATATATGTATACATACATATATACATATATATATACATATCTATCTATGTATAGATATAGATATATGATATAGGAAATCCTAACTACTTTACTGTGCCTCTCAAAATCAATTCTTTGGGGAATTTGGACTGTTATGAAATATGTATGACTTAATGGTGCAAGATAATTGCTTAACAACTGGGCAAACATTATCTTGCAGTGAGATTGAGATTGGAGTTCTTATGAGGGTCAGTATAGGCTTCTTCACTGTCAGGAAAGGAAATGGAAATTTTGAGAGTGTGAGTAGTAGCTGAGCAGAATGGAAATTGAATCAAGAGGAGTAGCTCAAATAGGTACAGATGGTGGAAGAATCAGAATTTGGAAACTAAATACAGAAGTCCTGGACACACTTAGAGACAAGCTGTCAAAAGAAGAAATTCCTATCTTTCTTTGTCTTTTGACTGAGGTATGGAGTGTGCCTATCCCATTACCTTGATGGTAAGCTCCTTGAAGGCAGGTAGTTTTGTTTTTTCCTTGGATTTCCCATCCCTAAACACATTGTTTGCCACATATTAAGTATTTAATAAATGTTTATTTGTTAGTTGTTTGATTTTTTTTTCTTTTTTTGAGGAGGCAATTAGGGTTAAGTGACTTACCCAAGGTCACACAGTTAATAGGTATTAAGTGTCTAAGTCTAGATTTGAACTGAGGTCCTCCTGACTCCAGGACCAGTGTTCTAACCACTGTCTCATCTAGCTGCTCCCTTTTATTTGAATTTTTAAAGGAGGGAACATCCCAAGAGGAATTGGGAATTGTACATCATTGTAATTGGATTAGCTCATATGTTCTATAAAATTTGTCATTGTATGTAGTGAATTTGGTGCTTCAGCTAGGAAAACAAATAAACAGTGTTTTTCTAACTCTCTTGCCTTCATTAAAGTACTACTCTTATAACTAGTAATTATGGCAAGCGACACCAGAGTCTCTAAAATTATGTCAGTGGAGCAAAGTTCAAGCAGGATTTACTGGGTTAGAAAGGCAGAAAGTATTGGCATGGTGATGGATTGTGTATTTGTTGCCTGAGGACCAGTATACTCAACTTCAGAGAAGCTTAGATTAAAAGGTAAAAAATTATTTAGCAAGAGTTACTCTCTAAGTCATAAGATAACTTCCGTGAATGCTTACCCATGCAGCTATTTCCACTCGTCCTGATCTATTTTTTGCCATTGGACCCAAGTGGCTCTGGAGAAGAGACTGAAGCTGGAATAAACAGTCTTCCCTCATTTAAATCCAATTCACTTGCAAGTCATGACATCACCTTCCTGAACACCTTCGAAAATGAAGGACAAACTAACCCATGCTGACCAAATTGCAGATCCTTAGCATATCGACACATTTCATTTTATAGATGAAAACTCTAATTTTCAATAAGTTCACAAATTACCTGTCCTTGAGTTGACTGTAGTTCTTTTGTACCTCATCCTAAGTCATTATATCTTTTTATGATGAATCCCTCACATAAACTCTAGCTAATGTTCTGGAGGCTTTCCTCTAAAGTTTTAAATACACCATAAGTACCATTAATTTGTCTTCATCTTGCCAATGACTTGACTTTCTTTTTTCTTTCCCCAAAGATTTCCTGGATTATATATTTTGATTTAATTATTATTCATAAATCTCAAATATAAAATATACCTAAAAGAATCTGTGATTTCAGATCAAGAGCTCCTTTCAATGCTTCAGATCACAAATCATCCAGGAATAAGTCATCATTGGTAATATGCCACAGGCTACTTATGTGCATCATTCATATGTCTATTATTCTTTGGTCCACCCACAATTCCAAATCTTCACATCTTGCCATTTCCAGAATCCAGAGTCTGATAGCAGTCCCTAAATGATGTTGATAAGTGACCTTTGAAACTGTTTCAATTTCCTAAATGCAATCTTGCCTTTTCTCTTTCATCTTAAGTCTATCACATTACAGTATCTATCCAAGACATAGTATACAACTCATATATAATAAGTATAGCATAGATTATTTACACTTAATATGTGTAACATGTGACATGACATATGTAACATATGCCATGTATTATCTATATTGAATATTTGTGTATGTAATAATTCCCTCCCATAATTTCATATTTCATTGGTATAAGAAATTCATCTGTGAAAAAACTTCTGCCAAGGCAGTTGTGAATTTGCTTTGTTAATTATATTCTTAGAAGCTGTTATAGTCTGTTTAGGGGCATTGACAAGTTAAGTGATTTATTCAGGGTCACATAGCCAGTTTGTATCAAAGGCATTATTTGAATCCATGTCTTTCTTTCACAAAGACTATCCCTCTATCAATAGCTCCATGATGCTTCTCTTTCATACACAAAAACACACAAACCCAAACATACAAATACATTCATGTGGTTAGGCAGGCAAGCATGTAGTTAGTCAGGCAAAAAGCATGAATACATTCTGTTGGACTAACTCAATGGATTGTTCATTAAAATACATATTATGGTCTAGACAACAGATAAATTTCATCAATTTTGTGTGATTTATAAGGAGCGAAAAATTGAATTGAAGAGGCAGACTATTGTATTTCTGTGCTTGATGCTGTTAACCTAATAACTTTCATAAATGAACATCTGGAAGATCTCACCATCTAAGTGGTACTCTTTCAAAAATCCCCAGTGAAAATGCATATGCTTATTTTTGGTGAATGATATATATTGGGCCCTATTGTCCATCAATATTACTTGAGAATACAGAGGTATTTGTTATAGGGATGAAGCCCATTTTACCAATGACTCAGAATTAATATTATTATTACTAGCCTTTACTATGTAGCCTTTTTCCTTTTCCTTTCATGGATTTTTGTTGCAAATGATTTTGTCATTAGTCAACAGATAACGTCTTTTCTTATTCTAAAACTGAATATGTGAATCTCTGCAGCAATTCACAAATTCAGATAAAGATCGTTTTAAAGAGTTTCTGAAAATAATGATTTATTTTAATAATTGAAATTCAATGGATAATTACAGAAATAATTTAGACAGTTAAAGAGAAAAAGAGAGCATTTCTGCCTTACCTGGAAATTTTTATTGATAGCATGTTATGAGTAATTTTTCCAATTGCCTCAATTCTTCATTTTATTTCTGGACACTCCCACTTTGTTTTTAGTTCCTGACTACCAAAGCCTTAGGCACATTAATTTAATGTGTATCTCTGTGTGTCTCTCATCTACTGACCTAAAGTGTTAGCATTATTTGAGAATGAGAAATGATATAGAGTCTAGTGCTGAATTCCAAAAACAGCCTTGCCACTCCCAATTCATTGTACAATAATGAAGTGGTTAGGACTCTTGGGAAGAAGATGGGGGTGTGGAGTTAGAGCTCAGGGACAGGAAGGCAACTGTAGGAGATTGGAATCTTCCCAGGAAGTACATGAGGGTGTCTGTTTTCAAAGATAGTTTATTTAATGTCCCTAACTCAAAAACTTTAGTGTAGGATATAGGGTCATATGATCCTCTCTAGACCATGAAATACATCAGAATAAGAAAAATTAAAAGTCAAATTGAAGGAATGTATCATAATTGATTAAAATGATAATAAAATTTTCTTGTCATTACCTATTAGTATATGTAAATATAACATTGATTTCTTATATAATCAGGTACACATCTGATGCATACTGGTGATTTTATTTTTACCGATGTACAAAGACAAGCCCTTTAGTTTTAAAACTTTGAGCATTTGGTTTGTTTTCTGAAACTGTACATTTTATTTGTATTAATGCCAATAGGAGGAGTGCTTTGTTAAGTGAAATTAAATTCTTAAGTTTCCAAAAATTCAGGCTAATGTTCTTCCTGCATTTTTAAGTTAAACCACAATTTAATACCAAGCAGTGCTTCAATACAATGTGTGGTATAATAATCAAAAGCTTTAACATTCTGCAAGATGTCAGTCAAAAGGCTGACTTATGAGAAGATTTATTTTTATTTTATTCAATAATTTATTTTTAAGTGGAGAAACAAATATCATTAAATAGTAAACTAACTTCTAATTGAAGATGCAATTTATTTAACTATAGCACTACTTGGAAAATACTCTGTAAGTAATAGCAGCTATGAAAAAATTTCTGTGCTCTGGAATAGTCATTACCTTTTAAGTAGACTTTTAAGATTGTCTGCTTAAGGCAATGTGTGTGAATTGTCAGATTCTTCCATTATGCACTTTCCTTGGAATGCAAAGATGACACAGGTGCTCAGGGATCTCATCAACTACACTGAATTAAAACAATAGCAACAACAACACATTCAGGAGATTAAAACCAAAGGGAAGAAGATGGGATGAATATAAAAGTATAGCTTGAGAGTAGTCTCCTAGGATCATGAACGCTAAAGCTCAGAATGAACTGAAACTGAAAAATAATATTAAGCGTGACACTAATCAACAAGCATTTATTTAATGCTCATTATATATGAAAGATACAGTTCTAAATGCTGGTGCAGACAAAGACAAAGCAAAAGTAGTTACTGTTTTTTAGGAGCTTATGTTCTAATAAGTAATATAACATCTCAGTACATGTAGAGGTATATTTAAAGATGGAAGGTGACTTTAGTGGGAAAGGTACTAGTAGCTGATGAGTTTGTAAAAAGGTTCCTGATGGTTTTTGATCTAACTCTTGAAGAAAGTGAGATATTCTGGAGGCAGAGATAAGGAATAAGAATGTTCTGGCAAAATTTTGGAGATAGAAGATGGTGTGTGGTATGTGAGGTAAAGCAGTAGGACCATTCTGGCTAGGCTATACAACATATGAAAAAGAGTAATGTGTAAGAATATTAGGAAGATAGGAAACATCCTAGTTGTAAAGAGCTTGAATAGCTGACAGAATATTTTATAGTTCATCCTATAAGTACCAGAGAGCCATGAGCTTTTGAGTATGGGGACTGATGATAAAGTCACACTTAAACATTAGGAAAACCATTATTCCATTTATATGGAGGGTGGACATTAGAGAGAAAAAACTAATGAGAAAGGGAGACTAATTGGAAGTCTATTACAGTAGTCCAGGTAAGAAGTGGTAAGAGTGTAAACTAGGAAAGTGTCTGTGTAACAAAATAATTGAAAAATGTGACTACTAAGTCATATTCAGTGATCTTTGAAAGATACTATTACCGCTGATGAAATACCAGGTTGTGAGAGAGCAATTTGGAATGTGAAAAATCCATGGCAGCACTTTCATAATCACAAGGGCCCTTTATTATTGTGAAAAGACTCATGGCAAAATCAAAATGATTAAGCTGTGGATTGTGAGGGAAGGGGGTTATGTAAAGGTCAGAGGGAAGAGGGTGAAGGGAGGTAAGGGTGGGATCTAGAGAGTCAGGGAGAAGTTAGGGAGAGTCCTAGTTAAGAACAGACTCACATGTGCATTGTCTATGTCAGTAATTACATGATGGGAAACCCGGTAGTGACTTATAGTAATTTAGGATAATGAAGGTACTTTGTTCATAAAGGTTATTTGTAGGATGGAAATGTGTCTAGTGCACCTGTTCAGGGAAGATATATCCCTTATCTGATTTGATGAATTGAATAGGTCTTATATATAATAAGACAATTACAGGAACTTGGCTTCCCGTTGTGTGTGATATGGTTGACCATGGGAACAGGATGGACTAAGTTAAAGTTCATATCATTCCTGATAATGGAGACTTCATGGACTAAGTTTAGAGTTCATATCACTACTACTGCTGCTGCTGCTACTATTACTACTAATACTACTACTATCACCACCACCACTACTACTACTACCATTACTACTGCCACTACTGCCACTACTACTACTGTTCCTGGTCCTACTTCTACTCTTTCTATAAAATTAGCACTTAGGTAGTTCTTATTATGTTCTACATGCTGTGCTAAACACTTTCCAAATATTCTCATTTAAGAATGAAAACATTACAAATATTCTCATTTGTTCCTCACAACAATCCTGAGAAGTAGATGTTATTAGTATCTTCATTTTAGAATTGAGGAAAGGAGACAAATAGAGATTAGTTGATTTGTGAAAGGTCACAAATCTAGTAAGTATCTGAGACTGGATTTAAACTTACGTGTTCTTGATTCCAGGCTCAGTTCACTTTCTATGTTACCTAACTGAACTGTCTATGATAATCACAAGAATCTATGTTGCATGTTAATTTTTGAAGACCACTTCATAACTATCATATCATTTTATATTTATAATGGGCCTGGGTAGTAAGTGCTATTACTATCTTTATTTTATAAGTGAGGAAAATGAGGTATTCACTGAGAAATTAAGAAATTCCCTCAGGGCCACAAAGTTATCAAGTATCTGGAGCAGGATTTGATCTCTGGTCTTCCTGACTCTTGTTCTAATACTTTATTCACTGGGCCACCTAGATACCAAGAAGAAGGTATCACCAAAAAAATGAAATGAAAAAGCAAATATTGCCTTTATTTTTTATAAAAATAACAGAACAGAGTCTACATACTATAGAGCAGTGAACTTTATTTTGATTTCTTGGAAAAATATAGAACACAGAATTAGAGATTGTTGCTAAGCATCTAAAAAGGGAATGGTGATTATAAGAAGTCAACATAGCTTTATAAAGAATAGGAAATTAGTCATTTTTCTTTTTTTAAAACAATGACAACAAAAACATGATTATTAAACTGGTAAATGAAGAGAGTATTTTGTTTATAGTTTATAGGTTTTATTAAAGTTGATAATAAAGTATTTTATGGCATTCTCTTTTGGAGAAGATAAAAAACTGTGGATTAGTTAGTATAAATAGATCAATTCAGAATTGATTATATGGCCATTTTCAAAGAATAATTGTTAATAATTTGATATCATTGTGACAGGAAGTTGTCAGAGAAATATCCCCAATGATGTGTGTTGTGTGCTATTGTTTTTATCAATTAATTGGGTTATGGTAATCCAGGAAAATGAAGGTATTTTAGAGTGCCTTGGGGGAGAGAAGGAGGGAGAGAGAGAGAAAGAGAGAGACAGACAGACAGAGAGAGAGATAGGAGACAGAGAGAGAGGGAGACAGACAGAAAGAGACAGAGAGATAGAGAGATAAAGAGAGCTGGAGACAGAAAGAGAGAGAGAGAGAGAGAAACAGAAAGACAGAGAAAGAGAAATGGAGATAGAAACAGATAGAAAAAGAGAGAGAAACAGAATTAGTCTTCAACAATAATAAAAAAAGGTATAGCTTAAAAACATTAATCTTATGTACTTGTGATCCTTCTATGGTTGAGGCCATAGGAGCAGCTCATAATTGAGAGACCGTTAGAATTTTTTTGAGTTTGGAAATTCTATTTGTGAGGTTATTTAAAATGAGATCATTTGATTAGTTACTACTGATCATCACCAAATTCAGTAGTCTACATTTTCTACCATGTGTTATCAATAGAATTCATAATGCAATGTCAAATGCCTTTTAAACTTGCAATGAGGTCATTAAGAGGAGTAAAAAACCTAAAAGGAGTTTCTGGTGTTTCAGTTAGCATTTGGTAAAGCTCCTTCAGGCTACTTCTTCCACATCCTATGCTTATGAAGATGAACTTCTAAGCATATGTATGAGACTTTACATCATTTCTAATAAACTCTGTCTGCTCAGCTTTAGTCTATCACCACAGCTTACTGAAATATTTTTAAAATTCTGCTTCTTCCACCACTGTATTAACTATCTCTCTGATTTTTCTATCCTCCAAGTCATGAATTAAAAATGCTAAACAGCAGAACCAAGGTCAGACCTCTGTGGCATTCTACTAGAGAAGTCAATTCATCTTTCCTTCATTCCAAGTATTTATTAGTCTCTGTTGAGGATAATGTAGATGCGAGGTATAGAAATCAGCGTAAATTATTCTTTGGGACCTAGTTTTTTCTTGAGGGTAGATGAAGGATCCATTAATTGATGCTTTTTGTTGTTGTTTTGTTTTACAATACAAAATTCTTCTTTAGTTTTCTGTAAAAATAAATCATGAAGCATTCATGAAAAAAGAGTAGTAAAATAATGACTGTTGCTGTAATATCATCAGTTTAGAGTATTCTTAGGAAATTCCTTTCTCTGTTACTTCTCTGCAACTTACATTCTTAGAGAGTTAATAAGAGTGCTGGGGAATTATGTGACTTGTTTAGGACCACACAGTCAGTTTGTATCAGGCTGGAACCTGGGTTTTCCTGTTAGTGAAGGCAGTTTTTTATCCACTTTTTCATTTTGTCTCTCTCTAGTGCCTTAATAATGAAATTATATTATTATTATTCAGAACCAATCACTTAAGTAGCCCATTCTGTATTTTCCCTGATATCCTGGCATGCTAAACAGTAGATTATGAAGGTTGGTTTAGGGTCAACAGAGAAAGACTTGCTAATTCCTTAAATGTTCTTAGAAAAAGACTCTAAATCTATAATTTATGCATAGCTTGTAACATGTCCATCGTTGAAAGAAAATCAAAGCAGAACATGTAAATCAGAAGTAAGGCAGATGATAAATTTTGTCTATCAAATGAGATAAAAATGTAAAGCACATTGTAAATTCAAAAGTACTATAGCTATTTTAATTATTTTTCTTTTTCCATTTTTCTGAGTTTTTTCTGAGAAACTTCATGAAATTTCCTAGAAGATACTTATTCTGAGTCTGAGACTCATCAGCTCCCCTCTCAAGGTTCAGTTTCATTACCCTCTCCTCCATAAGCCTTTCCTGATATTTGCAGTGTTTAGTAGTCTATCCTTCCAAATTAGGGCAAAAGGAATAAAGATTTGTTAATTACCTACTATATTCTAGTGACTGTGCTAACCACTTTACAAATATTATCTCATTTGATTCTTGTAACAATCCTGGAGGTAGGTACCATTACTACATTTTTTTTAGTTGAGGAAAGTATAAAGAACACAGAGACTAAGTGACTTGTTTAGGATCTCTATTAAGTCTGAGGCTGAATTTAAATCCAGGCTTTCCTGAACCAGCTGCTTTTACACTATGTATCTCATAACAGCATATATATTTCATATTTAATTTATCTGCATGTGTACTGTTTTCTTACAGAAGAATAAAAAGAACTTTTTGTTTATTTACTTTGGCTATTTACCTGGCATATAGTATGTGACAGAGAGCAGATGCTTAATGAATGAGTTGAATTAGATTGCTAAATTTTCTTAGCCTTCCAAAAGGGAAAAGCAGAAAAATTAAGATTAATAGTATTAATAACAATAGAAAATTATTATATAAAGTAAATTAACACGGGTAATATATGGTTTAAATTATTAAATTAATATTAGGTCATATATAATCAACAGGGATATATAATACAAATTACTATTAATGATACAAATGTTAAAAATAATAACAGCTAACATATAAGACTTTAAAATTTTCAAAGAATCTTATATCTGTTATCTCATTTGGATCTCACAACTACCAATGATTTAGATGGAAACTTTTAGGCCAAATGATTAAACATGATAAAAACAATAATGATAATTATTTTATATTTACATGGTTCTTTAAGATTTAAAAAGTGTTTTGTTACAACTCTGTCAAACCGAAATTATAAATATTATTATCTATATTTTTATAAATGGTGAAACTGGAAGTCAGAGAATTAAATGACTTGTTCAAGGTTATAAAATAAATAGCAGATCTAGGATTCCATATTACATGTTCTGACGTCAAGCCCATTGTATTTTCTACAATATATTGAATACTCTTTTCAACAGGTCTCATTTTGTACTATGGAATTACTTTCCCTTGGGTGATTTTCAAAGGATATGTGATTATAATGGACAACCCAATAAATTTTTAAAAGAAGATTCCAAGTTTGTATCATAAAAAAAGAGCACCTTTGTAGTGATGTAGTTTTGTAGGCACTAAACAAATTTCTAACCATTTTAACATACAAATGCTTAAAATGACATATACATATACATATTCTAATATTTATACCTTTTATATTTATTATAATAAATGTTGCAATTGATAGAAAGTATAAAATTGATAAATACTCCTCTAATACTTGTTCCTAGAGAAAGATAAGGTTTAGAGTAGTGTATTATTTGAGCTCAGGGATTCTGAGCTACACTAAGACTAAAGTTGATTTGGTTTCTACTCTAAGTCCCATACCAAAACTGTGAGTTCTTGTGAGTAGAGAGCTACCAAACTACCTAAGGATGAGTGAAACGACCACAATGGAAAAATACAGCAGATCAAAACTTCTATGCTGATCATTATTGGGATGGGGCCTATTAGTAGCCACTGGATTGTAATCCAAACTATAGTCTGGGTAAAATAGGGAGACCCAATATAAAAATAAATAAAACCAAATAAAAAATGTAACATAACAATTTAAAAAAAAGCATTATTAATCAATCTCTTCTTTGTTGAGGAGTTGTGAGAGTTTATGGTGATGATATTTCTTTGGGCTTTTAAAACTAGCCCTAGCTTTAGCCATATAGTCAGTATTGATGTTGTCAAGTGGAGAAAATGCAAGATATCCCATAAAAAGACTCTTTGAGGGTCCTATATAGTGGCATAATTGAATTCCACATTATTTCAATTTTAAGTAACAAATGAGATTAATGGTCTAAGAGAAATATTACCTACTTTATTAAACCTTGCTTGAAGACTTTAACCAGAATTGACCTTTTCTTTGTGAACAATTTGGATATTTTCTTTTCTTTTATATTTTTATGGTCATTTATATAGATTTTTTCTATTTTTTTCCTTACCTTCATTTCAAGTGCTCACTTGTGAGATTTTACACATGGTAAAATCTCACATTCTAAAGCAGGCACTTTCTACTTAATGAGAAGTTCAAATGTATTTTGGCTAATGTAGTTTTTAGGTCATTTTGTCCTCTTGGCAATTGATTTATGCTGATTAAACTTCCTTTGGAAATGGTGCATGCTTGTGTCGATGTTTCTTCTGCTAAATTCTTTTTTGGTCAAATTTATTTAAATATGTTAATTACAGGTGCCAAAGTTGACTTTTTTTTAAAATTTTCTTATTTTTATTGTTTCTTTTTCCTTTTTTTTAAAATAATTCTCACTTTTTATTGGACATAGATTATGATCTACTAATGACATGGTGTTAGTAAATGTAATTGTGCTCAACTGACAGTCTTCCACAAGCTATATATCATGCATAATGATGAAATATTTAGGCAACTAATATTTTGATGACTCCACCACCTCAGTATCCAATCTTTTTCTGTCCACAAAAATGAGCTAATTAAATTGGGGATGTGTTTATCTTGTCTAGTGTCTCCAGATCCATTTCTTTTAGGTTGTAATAGACATGACCCTTTGGCCATCCTAAATGCTTTTGGATACTTTCATTTTTTACTTTGAAATATAAGTTCCCAAATTATTTCCCCTTTTTCCCTATCTTCAGTTCTGCATTGAGATTTGATTTATTTTGGAGGGTCTTATCCAGATTTTCATAGGCTTTCTCTGTCTTATCATCTACAACAAATGAACTTATAAGCTCCAGTGCTTCTCATGGTAATTTTTGTAAATACTGCTCCTAATCATGATAATGCCCAAATATCCCATGAAATGATATTCTTTCTTTTCTTTGGAATAGCAATTCTATCATCTCTTCCTGCATTTGCTTCTCTAAGAAGTATCTGGAAGCAATGCTTTTATATAACAACTTTGCTTTTTTTATTCTTGTTTTCATTTATGGTAAATATATCAAGATCAATATCATTCTGTTCCTTCATTAATTTAGCCACCAACTTATCACTAGATAAGAATTTCCCATTTGCAGTACTAACAACTGAGTTAATATTCTTAGTACTATCTGCATCCTTTAATGACTTTCTGTCACCCTCATTTCAAAAACAGAAAGGGGCTCCTCAGGATTAATGGACATTTTGCATTTTTCTTAGTTTCTTGGATTGCTATAGACAAAGAATTTATTGCCAAAGGCCTGACCTAATGGTAATGAACCCTTCTTTGCTTACCTAAGTGGGTACTAGGAAAACAAACATTTTAACTATGTCCATGGTCTATATCTTTTCAGCATAATAGTAAGATGTAAAAGTCTAATTGTGTTTAATTAACACAACTTTTAAGAATTCAGTCATTTCCATGCTCTGATAGCATATTTAAATAGGAGTTTATTGAAACAATGTCTGCTCTTCATGAAAAAAATGAATATACTAATTTCAGTGTTTGGTATCACTTTGAATAGTTAGATGGTACATAAATTAGATGCTAATAGGAAGGTGATTAATATAATAATTTCAGTACTCAGCATTAATAAGGATTATATAAATAATAAATAAATTTTCTTAAATTATCTCTTTTAATTGTTTGAAGTCTTTATCTCCCTAAAAGTTTATTTGTGTATGGTTTATGTTAAATTACAAAGACAATTTAATAATCGATTAATTATTTATTTAATAATGTTAACAGTACTAAATTATTTTTCATTATTCCCCCTAAATTTTAGTTCCTTTGTGTTTATTTGGATAGTTCATTTTTGTATGGATAGTGTCCTAAAATATCAAATAACTATGTCATATGATGCATGATTATTATTTATTTCTTTTGATTATAATATTGAACCGCCTATTATATTTAAAACCTCCATTATCTTATGTCTGATTATCAGTCAGTAATCTTTTTCTCTCTTTTTTTTCCAGCGACCCCAGTTGATGTACTTAAAGCATTAGACTTTCATAATTCACCAGAAGGAATATCAAAAACAGCAGGATTCTGCACAAACAGAAGAAATTCAAAAGGTTCAGATACTGCTTATAAAGTTACAAAACAAGCACAGATCAGTGCCCCCACAAAACAGCTATATCCAGGTGAGTTTATAATGGTCTGTATTGTACTTCATAATCTACAAAGTTTTCTTGTAGTTTAATACTATCTTTTAATAATTTAAATAATTCATGCAATTTGATAGTATTCCAAATTTACAAATTACTTAGAGTGTGAATATAAATGAATAACCAACTACATAATAATTTGAGAGGAAAAGATCCCATTTGATGAAGACCTAGGTAATGTCCATTTGAAGACATTATATAAATTTACTTCAAGATGGCAAAAGATGAGCCACTATCTCATAGGTAAATTATTATATGTATATTTGCCAATTTTATTCCAACTATTAGATAAATCCTGTTGGAACAAGAGCCATATTATGTGTTTTTGTGCCCTCACAATACTTAGGATATGGTAGTTAGTCAAAACTTAAAGCTGGACAAGCTGAGAAAATTTGCACCTTCATGGTGTCTCAGAGAAAATAAGTTGAGTTCTTCAAAAATTATTGTGAAATTGATACATTAATAAACATTAAAAACTAAACAGTTGAGTTGAAAGAGGTCATTTCATTGTTACTATTTAATATTTATACCAACAATCTGTAAGTACTGTTTTGAAAGATGCTTTCAAATTGCAAACACTTTAATGTTACCTGCTTAAGATATTGGAATGCTATGTTTTATACAAGTATTTCTGTGGCTAGAGTTGCCACACAATGCCAATACATCTCAAAAATTATTTATACATTTTTTATTTCTTTAGAAGGTACCCAAAACACTAGAAGATATTCTCATTTTAAAACTTTTATCTGCCATTTTAGTTTAAACCCAAACCATAGATGAAACTGTGATATAGTAAATGATCATACATGTGGCTGATTACTCAGAATCTCAGCCCAGAATTTGGAATTATATTTAAAATTACAATATTCTCAGGGGAAGAGTTTAAAGTTAAAATCTCATTTGATTTCCACAATATAATAACTCATGGGCATCTTGATAATCTTTAGCATTGTGACAAATTCAGTCAAATTAAGTCACTTTCTGCAACAGTAATTCTGCAACAGTCAAAAAACACAAATTGCCCAATGATTGCATGGTAATGTGGAGTTTCAATTAGCTTAAATAAATAATTTATGCTATTTTTATGAAATTTCTCATTCATAATAGTAATTTCATTTTTTATTGATTTCGGTTTAATTTTGCACATAAATAAATGATAATAAATGAGTATTTGAAACAACACAAATGAAATTTATTCTCTGGGTTCCTAAATAATATGTCATTTGCAAACTTAAAAAATGATTTGTTCCTTTTCTTCTTTTGAAAGAAAATTTATTTTTTAAAGTGGTGTTTTAACGTATGTAAGGTATTTAGGGAGATTTTATGACATCTTCTTAAGTATCAAATATTGGTCACATCATAAAATGACTGAGGATTCTGGAATTAGGCATGGAATATTTGGGGCAGGTGAATGACATTTCCAAATATACTCAAATACATATTATTGTCTGATTCATGGCACTTTTTTACACTTTTGATAGGCTTTCTAAAAATGCTGCACAGATGCATATATTTATATGTATATGTATATGTGTGTAATATACACACACATATATCTGTGTTATTTGAATGAAAAAATTGGTTAGAAAATTATATATTAACCCAAATAATGGGATTTATTATGGATTCTTAAAGAACTAAATAAAGTTTAATATTTATCTGATTAATGTTTTATTTTAATGTGGTATAGGTTTAGAGTTTTCTGATTTTTTTTTAAGAACAACATTTGAAAAAAGAAATTTTTTTTTTGCTTTTTTGCTGATGCAATTGGGGTTAAGTGACTTGCCCAGAGTCACACAGCTAGGGAATGTTAAGTGTCTGGGACCAGATTTGAACTCAGGTCTTCCTGACTTCAGGGCTGGTGCTCTAACCACTGCATCACCTAGCTGTCCGAAAAAAAGAAAATTTAGAAAATCAAGAATGTAAAATTGAAAACTGTATAATTGAGACCAAGGGATCTTTAGAATAATTTAGAAATTTGTATACATTTTGTATTTTTATGTAATTATTTTTAAACAATAGATACATGTAATTCTTATTCATCCTCTATTCTATCATTTTCTTTATTCTAAAAATCATTTTGTATAGAGTCAAAAGATTAACAAAAATAAATATTTTTAGTTGAACATGCTGATCTCTCTTTTGCATCAAAACTCTCATACATAGCAAGTGGCCCTCAGTTGGGTCATCAGGAAAGACTGGCCTTGGTGTCAAGTACAACAAACTGGCATTAGAATAAAAACAAACCAGCTATGGCATAACTTAAAAAAATTGCAAGGGATAAATATTCTTTCAAAGAGGAATATATAGAAATAATAGGTTTTCAATTTCCTTCTTTTTTGCAGAAACAAGATCTGTGGTAATTTGCCCTCTTTTTTAATGAGTAGAATAAGTTGAAGAGCTCACAGTGACAAAGGGAACTGCTTATTTGAGTTTTTAAAGTCAGAGTAAATACTGTCATTATGATGTTTTTTCTAGCATTTAAATTATGGCACTGTCCTTGGGAGTCCTAATCTGGATGCTTTAATTTTAATGTCTGAAAGCTTTCTGCAGCACAAATGGAAGGGAGACAGTCATTTACCCTTTTACCTTAACACTAATTTCACAAGTCATGCTCCACTATAGGAGTCAGGAAAAATACTGTTTTACTGACAGTGTCAATGAAAATAAATTAAACTCTTATTTTTTTGTGTGTCAGATAGACAAAACATCATTGTTTTGTCTCATTCTTTTTTTTTAAGTAGATATTGCTATAGTGAGCTTTCTGAGCAATTCTAACAGTTGTAAATAAGTAGAAGCAACTTTTTACAAATGGAAAACATAACAGAAACTCTTTGGATTAAAGATTATAATCTCTGCCCCTTGGGCCTTGCTTTTTTTTTGCTTTATAGTATTTTTTTCAATTATATGTAAAAATAGTTTCAAGCATTCATTTTTGTAAGATTTTGAGATCCGGGGCAGCTAGGTAGTGCAATGGATAGAGCAGCAGCCCTGAAATCAGAAGGACCTGAGTTCAAATTTGGTCTCACACACTTAATACTTCCTATCTGTGTGACCCTTGGCAAGCCGCTTAATACCAACTGCCTCAGCAATAAAACAAAAACAAAACAAAAAAACTGAGTTCCAAAGGCTTTTTTTTTTTTGCAGATGATAGTAATTTATCTTTTACGTATCCTATTTTTTAAAGTATCATTATGGTTTAGTGATAGGACTTGGATCTGTGTTTTTATGACAAAATGATCTTTCTGATAAGAAAAATGCCCCTATTCATTCTTCAGTTTATAATCTTAGAGAAATAGATGAGACATGGCAATATTAATTGATTTGCTGTGTCACACAGACAGTATACGTCAGAGGTAGACTTTGACCTCTTATCTTCCTGGCTCCAAGGTCAACTTTTAATTCACTTGGCCTTGTTGCCTTAAGGATATCTTAGTTTCCATTAAGAGAAGTGTAGTAGCTATTTAGGAAGATGATAATTCCAGGGCATGTTGCCCTGGTAAAAGCACAGTACTATATTGCATTCTGCATTACACATTCAACTTTGCCAAATTAGAATGTTTCTAGAGGAGGGTAACTGGGATAATAAGGAGACTATACACTATGCCTTGTGAAATTCTATTGAAGAAACTGGATATTCAGCATAAAAAAGAAAATGTTTGAGTTTTGGGCCGATTGGGAGATGTTTTGAGGTAGAAGATTTATGATTTATCCCTGACAGGAAGGAGTAGGAACAAGGAGTAAAATATGCAGAGGCAAGTTTTTGAAGGAAAGGAAGGAAAAATTTCCTAACAATTAGATCTATCAAAAAAAAAAAATAATAAGATCCCTTTAAAATTAGTGGGCTCTCCTTTACTATAGATCTTCAGGTGTTGTCGTTCATCTTTCATTTTTTTTGTTTATTTGTTTGCTTACAGTTGTTCTGAACATTCTTGTACAATTGTTTATCATTTTATTTTTCCTAATACATGCAAAGATAGTTTTCAACATTCATGTTTGCAAAACCTACTGTTCCTAATTTTTTTCCCTTTTTACCTCCCTTTTCTCTCTCCAAGAAAACAAGCAATCTGATATAGGTTAAATATGTGCAATTCCTCTAAACATATTTCCATATTCATCATGCTGCACAAGAAAAATTTTATCAATAGGGGAAAAATCCATGAAAAAAAAAAACCCAACAAGCAAACAACAAAGTGAAAATACTATACTTTGATCCACATTCTCTGGATGCAAGTGACACTTTCTACACACACACATACACACACACACACACACACACATACATATATATATGTACATATATATATATATATTTCCCTATATATTTCCAAATATTGGGATTACCTTGGATCACCTCATTATTGAAAAGAATAAAGTCCATCACAATTGATCCTCACATAATCTTCTTGTTACTGTGTACAATGTTCTCTTGGTTCTGTTCATTCACTTAGTATAAGTTCATATAAATTTCTCTAGGCTTTTCTGAAATTAATCTGCTTTTCATTTCTTAAAGAACAATACAATTCCATTACATTTATATATCATAACTTATTCAGCCATTCCCCAACTGATGGGTATCCACTCAATTTCTAGATCCTCTGCCACTACAAAAAGAGTTGCTACAAACAATTTTACACACATAGTTCCTTTTCCCTCTTTTATGATGTAGAGATACTCGACCCCGTAGAGACACTGCTGAATCAAAGGATATGCACAGTTTAATAGCCCTTTGGACACAGTTCGAAATTGCTCTCCAAAATGGTTTTTATCAGTTCACAATTCTATCAATAATGCCTTAATGTCCCAATTTTTCTACATCCACTCCAGCATTATCTTTTCCTGTCATCTTAGCCAATCTAAGAGGTGTGAAGCAGTATATCATAATTGTATTAGTTTGCATTTCTCTAAAGAATAGTGATTTAGAGCATTTTATATGACTAGAAATTACTTAGTTTCTTCATTTGAAAATTATTCATATCCTTTGACCATTTATCAATTGGCATCCTTCTTTCTTGAAGAAAACTAGTGGCATCAGAAGGGTGATATTTTGATTTTCAAGTGAATTGGGATTTAAAGAAGGCAGGGCTATACAAATTCACCAGCCTCACTCTTTCCTCTAGTCATCAGAGTTTAATAGAAAGGAATAGATCAAGACAATTGGAAATGGCCCTGGATGCAGTGTGTGACCTTGAGCTTTCTAAATTAAGATGTCTCCCAGATCTGTTTTTCTGCAGGCAGAGGTTTGGGGACCACTTTCTTGAGATTTTAGAATAGTGATTCCTATTTATTTATAAGTTGAACTAGCTGACTTCTGAAGTTCTTACAATTCTAGTGGTGCTACAAAATAGATTTGTTTCCTTTAAGTATGCACCTATCAAATATGTCTTCTTTTTCCCTTCAGTCCTTTCTCTCTACTCCGGGTAGGATGGCTTCATTTTTCCATCCTACATCACATTTACTATCCTTTGCTTATAAAATACTTTCTCCTTTTCAGAACTCATTTTTTCACAGGATTGTCTTTTTTACCTGGAATACTTTAGTCATCTGAAAACATGGGCTAAAATCAACAAACTGTAACTTCTCCAAGTTTGGCATATTCATTTGTAATAAAGCTATATTGAAAAAAATCTCCTTGATGTCATATTGTAAGATTATAATTAATGTTTATATTATCACCAGGTAAAAGACATGGTGAATAGAAAAGAGAATATTATTTTTTGTCCTTCTATCATACTGTTATATTTTCATCATTATATATTCAGGCTGAATTTCCCCCCTGACAAATGGTCTTTGTTTCTTATTTATGACCTTTAGCTCAAATCACATTTTCCCTGCCTAAAATTATTTTTATCAATAATTTCTGTGACTTTTATAAATTTAACTTAACCTATGTTTTCTCAACAGGATTACTAGTACTAGTGAAAAAAATATCCAATCATAAATGAGAATTTTTATTAACCCCTTTATAAAACTCCTATATATATTCATTCTGAAATGCTTATTGTGAATTGAAAATGATTGTTTAATGAACATATTTTTAAGGAGAAAATTTATTATAAATAAATAATTCAGCTTCATTTTAAAAATCATATTTCATTCCTCCATATAACATACTCTATTGGTGGTCTAGGATATATAATATTGCCTATGAAAAAGTAAAGTCATTTGAATCTGGACAATATTAACACTCAGTTTCTGTGACTTTTAGTAGATTTCCCTGCTTTGTTTTTTCATAGTGTGTTGGAAGATTGAATGCACATTGCCTAGGCAATTTAAATTGGTGCCACCTGCCTCAAGCACTTTTAACATATCTTTTAAATTAACTTTTCAGGTAAGGCAGGTGCTCAGATCTTTTTAAATCACTCCTATCTTCATCCCTTTGAATTATTCCCTGCAGCTTACCTTTTTAACTTTATCTTTCTACTCAGTCCTCATTTTTCCATTTATTCTTCCATTGGCCAAGTTAAAAGTACAGGTTAAATACATATACATACACACACTCATCCCCCCCCAAATCAGACATTCCTCCATCTCCCACCCCCTCTGTATATCTATATTTATAGATAGATATGGAAAAGCGACAAGTAGTTTATTTTTTATGCAAGCACACACATATATGTATCACATTTATATAGAATATCTTTGTTACAGGAAGTTAAGTAGTGCAATTGATAGCTGAGCTCTGCTGAAGTCAAATACTCAAATTTTAAACTCAAATTTGGCTTCAGATACTTACTAACTCTGGGCCCTGGGCAAGCCACTTAGCCCTCTGTCTTGTCAAGTTCCTCAATTGTAAAATAAGAGCATTTATGTTGCAGGGCTGTTGTAGTATCAGATAAAATAATATTTGTAAATATTTCCTAGCACATTGTTTAGCATGTAGTATTTATCTGTAAATGCTTATTCCCTTCTCTCTTTTGAAATATGAAAGATGGGAAACTATGTGGTGGTTCACATTTAATACATTTATGAGGATATAAACCTAGAAAATCATTAATTCCATGTTTTGAAATATGCTAAAATTTATTATTCAGAGATTTCAAGGTAGAGAAGATATTATAAGCTTATATTATATAAGCTTATATTAAGCAACACTATTGCCTAGTTTAATATCTTTTTATTTTTAATTTCTTTGCTCCATGTATCCATGTATCCACATTTTCATACCCTACAAAATATTGGAGAACAAAGACAATTCAAAAACTTTCAATTACAATTTAATTATATATATATATACAGATATATATATATACAGATAGATATATATATATACAGAGAGAAAGAGAGAGAAAGAGAGAGAGAGAGAGAGAGAGAGAGAGAGAGAGAGAGAGAGAGAGAGAGAGAGAGAGAGAGAGAGAGAGACTTTTTCCCAAGCTAACACTAGTGATTAATCATCACACACTGGCCACAGTTATTAGGAAGAAGGATAGGGCGTGGGTGTGTGATGTCACTGATTTTAGGAATTCCTTGGGAAGAAAACTCTGCAAATGGTGGTCTTCACCTTCTCTGAAACTTATACTTTTAGAGAGTTGTTTAATGCAGAGTTGTCAAAGACATGGCTTTTAATACTCTTGAAAGCAGCCCAAAAACATTAAATTTTATTAGGAAAAATGTAACAAAATAAATAAAAATACATCAAAACATTCATAAAATTTACATGTCATTTTTTGAGTCACTATGTCTCCCCCATCCTTATGTATGTTTTAATGGCCCCTAGATTTGATTTGACTTTTTATATCTTTGGTATAGAAAACTGGTTGGTTAAGTGAGTTGCCTGAGACCATACCAGTGTCTGTCAGAAATAGGACTTGAAGCAAGATTTTCTGTTCAGCTTAGTTGTCTAGCCAATGCATCATATTGATTCTCAAAGTTGTTTAATCAGAAACATTTCCACATCCAATTACCAGTGTTAATCTCCATGCACACACATATACATTTTATCAGCAAACATTCAATAATTGTTTCTCAAATCCCTTTCCTAAAATCAATGCTCCATATAAATGATTTTCCCTTGGTTTGCAAGTCTAATAACATCAAAAAAAGGAAGTGAAGGTTTTTTTAAGGTTTGGTTTTAGTTATTACATTACCTTTTACAGTAATCATTGTTTATTTTTTATATCTCCCAGAATTTACATTTTCTTCTTCTTTGATAACCAAAAGAATATTTATATCTGAATTTCTGGCATCTCTCATTTTTATACAGATTTAAATTTTTGCTCCTAGTGATTTCAGTATCATATCTGTAAACTTTCATAATATGAATTTAATCTAAACCTAGCAACATGACCTCATTTAAAACAGTCTGTCACTCATTGAACTTTTCTCTCAACTTTCTGTTTACTTCCCTAACTTACATTGCCTTCTGTCACAGCTACAAGTTTATACTTCCACCAAATTCAGCTCCTGAAATTTGAGTACCCCAGGTTCTAGTTAACATCATTCCTTATTTTTAAAGAACGAATTATCAATCTTTTTACAATCCATTAGTATTTTGTGGGGTTTTCTTGGCAAAAATACTGGAGTGCTTTGCCATTTCTTTTTCTAGATCATTTTCGAGATGAGGAACTGAAGCAAATAGGATTAAGTGGCTTGCCCAGGGTCACACAGCTAGGAAATGTCAATGGCCAGATTTGACCTTGGGAAGATGAGTCTTTCTAACTATGAAGATGGCAGTTTAGCTACTGTGCCCACCTAACTGCCCCTTGAAAAAACTATTTGTTCCATTTTTGACCCAGTTAAAGAGTTTATACTTTATAAAGAGATCACAAGGTATAAAATGCTTTGTTCAGATGTTAAAAACTTATTTCTTTTTGTCCATTTTTAAACTCAATATATTTTAATTATGTCAGTTGTTGTATGGAAAAAACTTAACCTTAGATAAATCATGGCCAAAATGTTTTAAAAATATTTTGTCAAAGACAGATACCTTGGGGATTATTGAGACGTTTGTTCGTGTTGACATTGAATAATTCTTGACTATACTTTGAGTCTAGAATCTCTCAGTCCACTGAAATGTACTAGTATCAAACACTATCTCTTTATCTTATCCATGTATAGTTTGAAGTATTTTTTCTTCTAAAATGAGTTAAACTTGCAAATTAAGACAACTCTGAGATACCACTACACACCTGTCAGATTGGCTAAAATGACAGGAAATGATAATGATAGCTGTTGGAGGGGATGTGGGAAAACTGGGACACTGATACATTGTTGGTGGAACTGTGAACGGATCCAACCATTCTGGAGAGCAATTTGGAGCTATGCTCAAAGAGTTATCAAACAGTGCATACCCTTTGACCCAGCAGTGTTTCTACTGGGCCTATATCCCAAAGAGATTTTTAAGGAGGGAAAGGTACCCACATGTGCAAAAATGTTTGTGGCAGCCCTTTTTGTAGTGGCAAGAAACTGGAAATTGAAAAGATGCCCATCAATTGGAGAATGGCTGAATAAATTATGGTATATGAATGTTATGGAATATTATTGTTCTGTAAGAAATGACCAACAGGAGGATTTCAGAGAGGAATGGAGAGACTTGCATGAACTGATGCTGAGTGAAATCAGCAGAACCAGGAGAACATTATACACAGCAACAAGACTATACGATGATCAATTTTGATGGACATGGTTCTCTTCAACAATGATGTGATTCAAACCAGTTGTGCTGCGATGAAGATAGTCATATACATCCAGAGAGAGGCCTGTGGGAACTGAGAGTGAACCACAACACAGCATTTTAACGCTTTCTGTGAATATTTCCATGCATTCTGTTTTCCTTCTTAGGTTGTTTTTTTTTCTTCTTCTCTTTCTAGATCTGATGTTTCTTGTGCAGTAAGATAACTGTATAGATATGTATACATGTATTGTACTTGTCATATAATTTATCCTATCTAGCACGTATTAGATTACCAAACATCTAGGGTTGGGGGGTGGGGGGAGGGAAAGGAAAAGCTTGGGAAAAAAAAAAGTTTTTTTGCAAAGGTCAATGTTGAAAGGTCACTCATATGTTTTGCAAATAAAAAGCTTTATTAAAAAAATGAGTTAAACTATATTTGTAACATTTCGTGGTAGGAACCAGTACATCTGGTGCCTTACAGAAGTCAGGGTTTGAAGCAGGAGAACTATACACTAAAAAAGGAACTGTGTTCTTGTGTGAAAGATGTGGGGAAGTTCATTGCAGAGGCACAGCAGACAATGATAAAACTCTGGAGTCCCTTAAGGAACATTGGGAATAAGAAATCAGAAGTCCCCCTTTATCATATTCCATACCTAGATATTATTTAAGACATTTCTGGGATAATCTCTTGAGAGATTATCACAATTTTGATGGCATATTCACTGGATCTCTGCCTTAAGAATTCAGATGAAACTGCTAGCTTCACCAAGCCTTCTGGGAAATAATATTGAGATATTTGGAGGCTTCTGTACATCTTAAGAAAGGGGCAAAGAGGTCAATGAAGGCTATAAACCTGTTTGGGGAAAGAAAGGTTAGAATTTGAAATGTGGGGAAATAGGTCAGAGAAATGAATATGAAGTATTTAGAATGATTTTTCCACTGAATCATAATTTTTAGCTGTAAAAACTGTATTATGACTTTATTTTCCTTTAGGAACATAGGAGGTAAACATAGAGAGAACAGGACTTGGGTCATGGGGTAGCAAGACAAGAAATTCCATATGGGTTGAAAATTGGAGGTAAAAATAGCATACTTGACAAGCACTGAGTAGGACCTCAGAAATGGCACTTGGGAATAGAAAGAGGGAGGGAGGAAGGGAGGGAAGGAAGAATTATTATATACCAAGCTATGTGTTGGTTTCTATGGATTCAAACAGAAAGTAAGCCAGTACCCATTCTTTTAGAGCTTATGAACTGAAAGGGGATATAAACATACAAAAAAGTTCAACTTCAGTATGGTTAGAAAGGCACTCCTTGGAATGTAAAGTCATGGAAGATTTCAAGGTCTAGTACTCTGGAGGATAAAGTGGTAGAGTAGATAACTGCTTAGTGGTCCTTAGGATTCCGTGTCAAGACCAAAGGTAATAAAACCTTGTGTTTCAGATTCCTCAGAGACAGAGCTCTCTGGTGGTTGAGATGATAAGCAATTCAATTTGGCTAGAGTATAAAAGTCAATGTACAAACAACTTTTTGGTGTCAATTCAATTGAAAAAATCAGTTTTTATATTCAATGTTGATAGTGACAAGGATTTGGTATCAAAAACTTTCTTTTTTTAAAAATTTTAGTAACCATAATTTCTGAGAAGTCATGGATTGTAGCTTTAATAGCAGCAATTACAGGGGCCTGTGTCTCCACTAGACTTGTTTCTCTGAATGATTGTTTGCAAGGGTACACTACTTCTGCAACTTACCTGTCTCCTGGAGAAAAATAAATCTAAAAATCAAATTCCCTTAGTTTTTTGTGCTACACACAGACTTTCTTAGCTAAACCTATAGCTCTAATTGTAGGGAAGTTTTTCCTTATAAGTCTTTGAAATCTATTTCTTTGTCCCATCTCTAATGAAACAAAATGCACCTTAAGCATCATTTACTGTTCTTAGGAAAGACAGAGTAGATCTGAAGGATAGGAAACATTTATATAACTAGAAAGGAAAATGAAGAATTCAAAGGAGGGAAGATAATTGAGTGAGAGAAAGCATATTTTATTTCATTAGAGATGTGACAAAGAAATGCACCTTAAGCATCATTTACTGCTCTTAGGAAAGATTTAGAGTAGATCTGAAGGATGGGAAACATTTGTATAACTAGAAAGGAAAATGATGGGACAGCAAGGAAGTTGACTTTGTTATAACCATAAACATGCACTGTTGAAGAGTAGTTCAAAATAAATTTAGATGAACAAAGTCACAAAAGATGTGGAAAGTCATATACAGGTACTCAAGTAATGAAATGCATTTTGAGGATTTTAAGTAAGAGAATAATCTAGGTGTGAGGTCAAAGGGGTCTAGAATTTTGCTGAATGGAATTGTGGATGGTTCTTTCCATCAACATTGTTAGAAACCACCCCAAGCACATGCTTTATTAAACAGTAGGTTAATACTACATTTAAGGGATCTGATAATGATAGTAGATTTACATATTTAGATATAGAAAAAATACTCAAGGTTATCTTGTCCAACCTCCTCAAAAGTGAGATCCAGAGACGTGAAATGACTTGCTCTAATTCTTAAAAGTAGCGAATGACCTTGCTAGAATTTGAACTCATTTTCTTTGCCTCTGATTACTTTCTATCATATGACACTACCTTCCATGTTCTAGAATTTATTAACAAGATAGATACAAAACAATTATTGTACAATATCCTTTAACCTAGAATTTTACAGGTCCTATGAAATTTTTGAATATTTGTTGAAATGTGTGTTATAATTGCAAACAGCTGTTTTTCTAAGGTATTGGAGGCTACCAAGATGTCATTCATTCAGAAAGAGAATTTCAAAGGAGACTTTTAAAACAGTAAAACAGTGGTTATCACTTCCAAACATGGTTAGTCAATAAATCTGTAATTAAAGTCCGTGATAGGAAAGCTTTAAAAGGAATTTTGGAATAAAAAAGGTAAATACTATATACATTGTAATAAACTAGAAGGATTCTATATGAGTTAATAAAGGCTAAAATATAAATGTGCTATGAAAAAGGTTAGCTAAATTCCATGATTGATAGATTTACAAGGTTATTAAGAGATCTAGGGGCATTCCACAGCTCCCTGATATTAATGACATAGAAAGCAATCATAGTCTCTAAAATCCTTTTAGTTTTAGATACTACTATATAGCAATATGAATTTTCTTATGCTGAATAATGTGCTTTAATTAATCCAATAATCTTGATTCTGAATACCAATATGAGTAAAAAAAGAATATGACTATTTGAAAAACAGCAACGTTTGATGTTATATAGTATTTTCAGGTTTTCAAAATTTGGGGTGATATCTCATTGTATCTTATTGACACAAACTTTTATGTTTGGATAATAGAACATTGAACTTAGAGTCACAGAAACCTGGGCTGAAAACTCATTTTTGACATTGGCAATTTGATTTTGGACAAATTATTTAACTTCTCTGAGTCTCAGTTTCTTTTGTAAAATGAAGGGATTCAGATTGATGGCTTGCAAACCTCTTCTCATTCTCAATCTAAGATCTTGTGATTCTCATAAACCTCCCACAAGCTAGGCATTGCAATTATTATTATTATCCCTGTTTTTCACCTGTCAAGACTGAGGCTTCAAAGAGTGATGTGATTTACATAGTCACAGGTGTTGATAACACAAAATATATCAGAAGCAGGATCCAGAGACAAATATTTTATGATTAAAAGTCTAGCAGTTTTTCCCCTTCACTCCAATGGTCTTTCCTTTATTAATTTTTTTTTTCAAAATAGAAAAGCAAACAGAAATAGAAAAGAAAAAAAAAAACCTTGCTATGTACAAAAGAGAACATAGATTTAAAATATGAAAAAATAAATTTCTATTTCAAGAAAGTCTATGTAATAAAACTATACTTTGTGTTCAAATCCAATGGCCTTTCTTAGAAGGTTTTTAAGAATATGTTAATTTTAATATCCTCTTAGAAATTTTCCAGCTGGGATTTAGAAAAAAGATATTATAACATTATAATTCACCAGAGTCATAAGAAGGAAGAAACAAAGTCTTAATATGATAATGATAAAGTCTTACTCTTAAATATTACAGAAATTTATTCACAGACATCTAATTATTAGTCATTTATTATAATTTTTTGGGGGGGATGAAACATATTCTTATATACAACATTTCCCGCCTTATGTTAGTAAGTTTCAGAAAAATAACCAACCAATTACAAGCCATAGACAATAATTTAAAATGGAATTCTGAACTTTACCCCCATGATATGCCAATCCAAATTGAAATTTTATGTATTTTCCATATATCTTAGTTTTACGTAGAAAAATAAGTGCCTCTCTTGCTTCAATCTTTCACTAATTTGAGTAGCAGTATTAAGACTTATGTTAGGGGGCAGCTAGGTGGTGCAGTGGATAGAGCACCAGCCCTGAAGTCAGGAGGACCTGAGTTCAAATTTGGTCTCAGACACTTAACATTCCCTAGCTGTGTGACCCTGGGCAAGTCACTTAACCCCAATTGCCTCAGCAAAAATAAAAAAAAAAAAAAAAAAAAAAAAGACATGTTAGAGCCTTGATCTTTTCATTGGTGAGAAGTTATTACATCTAGCTCTACCCAGGAGTAAAATGATGATCCACAGACATTCTTATTATCCTGCCAGGAACATGCCCTTCTCTGCCTTCTTATTCCCCTGTTTTTAAACTCCACCTGTGGGAACAGTAATCACATCAATACTACCATTCTTGTAAAAGATATACTAATCAGGTACCAATCAGACCACTTACCATCCCTGTGACTTTCTAAAGAGAAAACAAACACACAAACCAAAACCTACTTTCCCAAATATGTTACCTTAGAATATTAGAAAATGAGCTCTTTTATCAAATGCAATTTCTGGAAAATATATCTATATCTCCACCCTGATACACAGTAATTGCTAGGTCAATGCTTTTTCATTTATTCAAAAAATAGAAAAGGATTTTAAAAATATGATGTTTTTATTTATCTTTTAAAGAATAGGAAATAATAAATTCACAGCATTAAGTCTCATTAAATTGGCATTTTGAGGCAATAATAGCTTGAGTTTTCCTATAATAAAGGAAAAACAAAATTAACTTGGAAGTGCTCAGTGAACCCATAAAAACTGGAATTCTTATTGTGTATTAAGCTTGTGCTAGTATTGTGATCAAGCCTTCCAGCTAGATTTTTAGTTTAATGATGATTGTTTTTAAATAAATGATATGAAGTTGATCTCTGGCTAAAATGTAATTTTGTATAGTAAAAGCTAAAAAGAATAAACCTCTCTTCTTTGATCAATACTTTAATATACACCAATAGCATCTTATTGAACCTGGGCATTTGTATAATCAACTACAATCAATTATTCAGCAATACTATAGAGTACAATTACTTTTCAATTTTCTTTAGATAAATTTACTTCAAAATTATAACCATTTTTTTCCTTTTCTTATTAGGTGGTACATTTCCTCAAGATTTTTCAATACTATTTACAGTAAAGCCCAAAAAGGGAATCCAGTCCTTCCTTTTATCCATCTATAATGAGCAGGGTATTCAGCAAATTGGTGTTGAGGTTGGAAGGTCCCCTGTCTTCCTCTATGAAGATCAGCATGGAAAACCTGCTCCAGAAGACTACCCTCTTTTCAGAACTGTCAACATTGCTGATGGGAAGTAAGTATTATGAATGATGTTTTATATTGCATTTAATAGTGATAAGCACAGTGCTTGGCACACAATAGGTGGTTAATAAATGCTAACCTGATTGAAAATAATTGGAAAGTTTATTAAATTTTGAGTTTGGGAAGTAAATAAATAAATAATTCAATGAGATTTGTTTTCTTTAAAGAAATTATTTGAATTTGATTTTGAATCTTGACTAATTTGGATTATTAAAAGAAATTAAAAATCTTATTGTTTGATTGTTAGGAAATAGCAGAATAACAAAAAAACCCAGCAAAACAAAGAATTTTGTACTCTTTTGACTCATTTTTAATACTGATGTTTAAATATTATTATATGTATCCTCACCGATTCCCCCTACTATATGGGCATGCATTAGTAAAGTACTCAAAGGTAAAAGTATATATTCTGGATCTAGATCTTTTATGTAAAACCAAAATTTGTTGAATTAATTGAATGAATGAAAAATAGTAGGCACTTTCTATGTACCAAGAACAAATCCCTGTACTGGGGATTAAAAAAAAGACAGATCTAATCTTTAAATATCTTAAATCTAAATATGGAAAGATAGTAAATATATGGTAGTCATGACCAGGAAAGATTGTCTTTGTCTGGGAACTCACAGGGATCTTTAATGGAATCATGGGGCAAATGATTGATAAGCCCTTTTAGACACAATGTTAATGTTGGTGCATATATGGCAATTCTCATAGAAAGAGGTAGAAAGGTCACTGCATGGAGCAATAGCAGGAGGATGGAAAATGTCATGGGTTAAGAAGCATAATCCCAGGGAATCTAGAGCTAAGTGCCATAGCTTCTTATGTTTGTATTCATATGCTTACATTTGGCCAAGACGATCATCAATCAAATAATTGATCAACAAGTATATAAAGTATTACTACATGTCAAGCCCTGAGTGCTGGGTTTATCAAGGATTAAAACTTAAAGAAATAGTAAATCTTGACATTATAAGACTAAAAACAGAAGTACAAGTCATAGTTTTGCTCATTATGATTTGAATAGTAAACAAAATTTGATCTCCATTCTTAATGTATGGATATGTTTTTCCCAATATGTTACTCAGATCATTTATGAGCTGAGTCAATGTTACATTGGATAGCATCACAGAAAATAGTTTTTTCAATGAAATAATAGTAAAAACCAATTAATAACTACTTTTTCATAATATTCATTTCAAGCACGATAAAGTTAAGCTAAAGAAATTCTTAGTGCAAATCATTACAGGGAATAATCAGACATCATATGAAGATACTGAAAAATGAGCTTATATTCATAAATTAAAGTTTTATTATTAAATCTTTATATATACATGCATGCATGCATACTTACATACATGTTTATATATGTCATACTAATTAAATTTCATTGTTACTTGAGTTCACAGGTTAACTTCAGAAAAATAATTATTTTCAAAGTTTATCCTAACACCCCTTTTAATTATGTTGTCAATCCAAAATGGGAAATGGTTATTATTTTTATAATAAAAGTACAGGTATAAAATATCACAAATTATAAGTTGACAATTTTTTCCAGAAAAGAAACACATTCATTTCAGTTTTACTTTATGTGAGTCATCTTATGTTGCCTACATAAAATTTCATTCAAACTCCCACCCTAATTCAGAATCAATCCATTCATTCATTCACCAATCCTTATAAAGTATCTACTATGCTCAGAAAACTACATTATAGGAACAGAAAGGAAAATGGGATGATGCAGTTCTTTACTGCAGAAAGCTTGTATTCTAATGAACTAGATATAATTTGTGCCTTTCAGTATTTTAGGTTTTCATTCAGCCAGGTTTTCATTTTCATTTTATTTTTTTTTTAGTGACCTGAGTATTCCTTTCCCCAATATAGAGAGCAGGATATCTTCCTGACTTACTGTGACAGAAAAGAAAAGAATATTCATAATGACATAGCCAATCTTCTGTTAATAAGACATTTTCACAAATAACTCTGACCAAGTTATAATGTGAAAGTATATGTAAAGGTACAAAAATATAGGTTATTTCACTATAATGTGTCATCAGAGAAATTAGAATGAATGTCTATGGAAATATACTTTGCCTGTAGCAATAGTCATGCCAGATCACATGAACTGGGCTTTATAAAAGTCTTCTAATTTTTCTGTACTTATTTCATGGATCAAATCCTAGATACTTCTGGAATATCAATCAAGCACCTTTCACATGGAAAAATATGAAGTCTCAACCACAGGCCTAGTGGCATTAAAAAAAAATCCAAGTGAGCAGCTTCACTCACATGGTTTCCATTAGTACCAGATATTCTTAATAAAAATTCATCATTATTCTGTACAGTTAGGGTATGTATGTTTCCAAAAGGGTTGGACATGTCTCCCTCCAAGTCTGTCATCACCGTTCCTGAATTAGCTGGAGCCAGTAGCTGTAGGGTGATTTGAAACTCTCTCTCCACACATGGGTTGAATATGCTGCTTTTTTAGTGTTCCCACTTCTTGCCAGCTCTGGAAAGAAGGAAAGTTATTGTGTCTTAAACTTGGAACCTTCACACAGTAGCTCAATAGTGATCTATTACTGTTTTGAAATTAAACTGGAAAAATGAAGCAAGAACACTCAGAATAAATATGGAAGAAAGATAGGAGCACACTGTCTTTAAGGGTTACAAAGTTTGGTTGCTTCAGATGGAACAAATTACTCTACTAATAGACACACCCTTATATAGTCACCCTCTGGGGACCTTGGTGATAGTGGAATTCCACTTTCTTTGCAAGCATTTATGTACATAGAACCTATTACTTAACCTGGATACTTAACCCATCCAGGGTAAGTAATCCTAACCTCTATCAATCACCCTCATATGGACAGTATGAAATCAAGCCTTTGTCTTTTTAACACAAATTAAAAAAAACTGTCAATAACTCAATAACCTAGACAGTTAAGTCTCTTGAATAACTTACATTTGTCCCCTGCACTTCAGAGTACCTAGCACTTAACAGAAAAGGCAGCATAATAGTGATCAGGAAGGACCACTGGCAGGTGCACAACATCCTTATCCCAGAAAATCAGAAAATAAGCATCATTTATGGGTATTCAATAAATGCCTGTTGGTCCAATTGAATGATTTATCTTGCTGTTCTTTGTTTTTATTATTATCATTATTTTAAAATACATATTCATTGTGCATAACATAAATATGGTCAAGCTCAATCATTTGTAATTTCCAAATAAATATCTTTGGATCTGGTATCTTTAAAACTCATAAAAGAATTGTGCTGTTTATCAAGGTGGCATCGAATTGCTATCAGTGTGGAGAAAAAAACTGTGACTATGATTGTTGACTGCAAGAAGAAAACGACTAAACCACTCCAGAGAAGTGACAAAGCGGTTGTTGACACCAATGGAATAACAGTTTTTGGAACAAGGATTCTGGATGAAGAAGTTTTTGAGGTAAAAAAAAATCACACTTAATTTGAGCTGAATATGTTTGAGGATGAACTAAAAAACTGGCAAGATTAATAACAGTAACTCTTAGATACTTGGTGGTGAAGTTTGGAAAATAAAGAAAAGCTGGCCTACTTTCTGACCCTGTGGGTGTGTGTAGTGTTGGTGTTTCCTGTTGCTCAGGAGGAGAATGACTAGACACTACAATTGTAATGCCTCAAAAACAGTTATGCAGATTGAGTGATTGGAACACAGAAGTGCCATTCTCTTGGTAGTGACAAATGGTTTTACTCTTAGTACTTTGTGTTATTTTCTTTGGAGAAAGAGAGATTTTTCTCATTTCCTTCTTTAGGAGATTACCTTAGAGAAACAGACAAGGCAAAGACTGCATTTCTGTCTTTTCTTTGTGGAGTGCTCCAAGTTAAAGCAGAGATCATCTTGCACATGGCAAACATATTTGTTTTCATTATAATAAGATCACTTTCTCTTACTTTTTTTGATAATGGGGAGATTGTTGAATAGACTTAAAGATAGAACTAACAGATGCAATAGCAAAAGTTTTTCTTCTCACTTATCAAAGACCACCTCCAATATTTTTATCATAAAAAGTTAACATTTATTAAATGTTTACAACTTTCCAGGCACTAGGAATACAAATACAATAATCCCCACTCTCAAGAAACTTAAATTCTTAGGGGGTAGAAGGGTAAGATCAAGTACTTATACATCTATATGATATATATCATATATGTATTTATATAGAATGAATACAAAAAATAAACAAAAATTAACAAAAAAACTTAAATACTAAGTTTCTTGAAGGGAAAGTGTTAATGTTTTGGGGGATCAATAAAAGTTTCATATTCATGATAATCCTTCTTTGCATCTTGAAGGAAGAGAGTGATTGGGCAAAGCAAAGATAAGGAGACAATACACTCCCCATATAGAAAACAGCCAGTGCTGGACCAGAGAAAAGAGAGAATTTTGTGTCTGAGAAAAATAACAGAGGACATCTTTCATTTCTTGGTTTATGGTTTAATTTTCTTTTAGTTTAATATAATAAAATAAGGTTTTATTGAATTTTATATATATGTGTATGTATTTATAATGTATGTATATATGTACATACATGCATGCACATATAGGTATATATGTATGTATATATGTGTGTATGTATATGTGTATATATATATATATATATATATATATATATTCCCAGATCACATACATTTTCACTACAAAAGTTAACTATATTTTCATGATGAGCTATACAGTTATGTAGCACTTTGAGAAAGCTTATCAATTCATACATATATGGTATAATGTGCTGCACACAAAAATGTTGTTCCTATGGGGCCTTCATACATGAAGATGAACTTCTAGTAGGAGCCTAGAATTTTTCAGTATAAGGGAGGTGTTCTTCAATGTAGTCACAATTCTTCTGTGACACTTTAGTTACCTCATGTTCATACTTGAAAAGTTCTATTGAACTTACAATTCTTCTAGACTAGTAATAATGTTAAAATTTTAATCCACTTATATCATGAACAACATACCAGCATATGTTTATCTGTATAACAATTGTATATTATTGAATTTCACATCTAAACCAAAATCCTCTCTACAATATGCTCGGAAAGTGATCTACATTTTTAATGCCTCCAGTGAGGGAACAATATATTTATTAATAATTTATCATGACCAACACTTTTTAGCAGGTATTTTGGTAGACATAGAAATACATAAAACACAATCACTACGTTTTAGAAATGTATAATTTGTTCCCAATAGAATTTTGGAATTTTAGCTGGAACCTTAGAAGTCATCATCATATCCATTCTGTTCATTTTGTAGATGAAAAAACTATAGTGTAGAGAAATACAGATCTTTCCCAAAGCTATACAGGTTGTATGTGGCAGAACTGGCATTTCAGCCCTAGTCTTCTTATTATAAAACCCATACTCTTTCCATTATACTACTATATGCTGCCTTCTTACTAATGGAACTCTATTTAGCATACTGTCATCTTGGTGAATTAACTTATTCTTATCAGTTAGATGATTTAAAAATCATTTAAAAGTATAAAAAGAGGTAAGAGGATATTTATTTATAATTATATAAATTAATGGAGAACAGTAGCGTCAGTTAAACCAATAGTAGATGATGTAAAGAATGATAACATATATGACAAACCACCATTTCCCCATTTCCTCAACTCCCTTCTTCCATATATCTATCTACATGTAGATAGATATAGTTACATAAATATACACACATGTAAAAGAATACATGCATATGCATATATACATGCACATCTGCAGAGATGTATTTTAATTATATTTGTGTAAGCAGAAAAATTTTGTCTATTAGACTGTCCATAACTATATTCATGATTGACTTGATTTTTCCCCCTTAGTTTAGCAATTTGTTTTGCTCCTTTCTAAATACATGGTATGGCATGTAGAACAGCAAATATCTTTAAATCAGCATGTAATAGAACAACAGTTTTATATCATTACTAATGTTTAATAATTGATGATGATAATAATTATATGATAGCACAATGATTATACCTTCATTTTTTAAAAATCTAGAATAATATATTTGGGACAAAATTTGCTTTTCTTTTAGTGATGGCATATTTTGGCAAAATTATATTTTAAGATTTAATTAAAATAAGTTCATCTTCTAAGCTACTTTTATTCATGACCTTTATAAAATTCTTTTTTATTTCCATATCCTTTGCAGATCTGTAGGTAGTTAGTAGGTATGTAGGTGTATAGATCCAGGAAGTGAAATGAATTTAATTGTAATTGAACCTGAGGGCAGTATACCACTTCTAGGGTCAATGTGCTTTTTAGGAAGCAGAAGATTATGGAAACATATCATATAAATCATTTATATTTGAAGCCTCAGAGATCACTTAGTGGTTATAAATCTATTAAGTTAAACACATCCAAATTACTTTTTAAAATGAAGATAAGTGGTTGCAAATAAAGTTTTAAAGTGAAAAATGATTTTGTGTAAATCTAGATGTTTTCTCCTTAATGAAAAGTGGAAAGTTGTCATGAAACTGATTCATTGGGTTCATTTTGTGTCTTAGTTTTAATGATTGTAGTAAATACATGGACAGTATCAAGAGTCCAAAAATGCTATATGATGTTCATTGATTTTGTGACATAAAAATTTTGATTGTTTATTGAAGAATCAAGACTAGAATCTGAAATAAGCATCAAGGAGATGAAGTTCAGGACATTCAAGCCCATAGAAGTTGAAATTTGTAATGAGGATCAGAATACTATGAAAAACAAAATTAAATTTTAAGGAATGAACTAAAAACACTTCATTCTACTCTCAAATTATTTCATACCATTGTGATGCATTTTAATCGAATTACTAGAATCTGTCTCCCAACATGATTCATAAATCAATGTGTATACAAATAGATAAAGCAAAAATTATTTTAAAAAAGAATTAATAGAATAATTAGGTTCATTTTCCTTCACATCTCTTTAGAGTCCTCTTTGAAGTTCTTTCTTTTGGTACTTATGTTGGGTATGATACATACCATGACTTGGGATATACTATTTGGAAAGTAGGGTAAATGTCTTAGTGTAATAAAATTTAATTGTTTTCAAAATAAATTTTTGTGGCTAAAATAGTTGAACAAAATGTGGTGAAAGCATCTGTATTTGTTGATTATAGCATCAATTTTCAGACCACAGAATAAAATAAAAATATTCATATGTTAGCTTTCCAATATATCTTATGACAATAATAGTTAAATTTATTCTGAGTATTGAGGCCTCTATTAAATGGGAAAAACTTCATAATTTACTTGTGTATTTGAAATAATAAATCATTTCTATCTTGAAGGACATTTTTTCCAATGACAATAAAATTAAACTACATTCTAAATTGTGAAGTAATTTCAACTGTTTATTTGGACATTACTAAAGGCAAGGAAATTTAATATTTAAAGCAAAATTTCCAATGATTAAAATAATAGTAACTTTATTAAATTACTTGGGCTTTTGTCAAGGCAGCTGTTGATGCACTGAATAGATCAATTTCCTAGAGTCAAAAAGACCCAAGTTCAAATTTAATTCAAACACTTACTAGATTTGTAACATTGGACAAGTTATTTAATCTCCTTTTTGTCTCATTTCCTTAACTTTAAAATGGGAGTAATAGCACCAAATTTGGTCTAAGAATCAAATGAAAGAATATTTAAAAAATATGTCTCACATAATGAGTCAAAATATGAATGCTTATTTTTTCCCCACCCCTTTGTCTTTTCATTCATTTAAAAGCTTGGAAAATATAAAATGAACATTTGCTCCATAGGGGCAGCGCTTATTTTAAAATATATGATTATATTACTAATATAATGATTTGTGCTCTTTTCTTTATATTTTTGACTTCCACTAACCAATTAATATTTTAAAATGATTAAAGTTACTTAAAAGACAATTTTAATTTAGATTTTCTGCAATGTCATTAAGATATTAAGAATATTTGAGTTAAATAAAGCCTTAAGAGTCATCCAAAACACCTCCCCACATATAATTCAGGAATACTTTTTTCATAGTATTCCAAAAATCATATAAATTTAAAGTAGGAAGGAGCTTCAAGGATCATCTAGATCAGAGGTGGGTAACCTTTTTTCTGCCTAGGATTATTTTAATATTTATAATATCATTCATAGGCCATACAAAATTATCAACTTATAGAATTCAAACAGTGGGAGATTATTATACCTAGTTTCAGATCATCATTTCCTGCAGTTGATTATGCAAATGATTTTGCAGTCCAGAAGACCCCTATCCCTGATGTAAATTCCCTCAAACCTGTTGAATACATCCCCTTAATAATATCCCCAATAAATAAGTATCCAACATCATCTTAAAGATCTCTCCTGTTATTGTAATTATGTCACAAAGTATACCATTCTATTTCTGTAGTATTAATTTTTATATCTTTTTTCCTTATATTGAGCCCAAATCTGTTTCCTTGGGACTCTCACTCATTGATTCTACTTTAATGGACCAAATGGCATGAAATACAATACAACTAATCTCTTTATACATGACAGCCATTAAAACAATTGAAGGTAGTGTATCATATGGATTCTTCTCTTCTTTAAGTTATATGGGCCCAGTTTCTTCAGTATCTTACCTTGATTTTCATACCTATCACAACTTGCTAATAGGCCTCAAAAAATACAGCAGTGAGATGTAAATACAGTATACATTTGTGATTTTATTATGGTAAAAAGGACTCTCATCCACTGGAATCTCTGGGCTACTTTTGTTAACATAGCAGAAGTTCGACTAAAGATTGTTTTAAAAGCATGTTTTTTTTTTGTTTGTTTGTTTTTGTGCCATAGAAGCTACTCTTAGTTGCAGATGAATTGATGTCTGAGAAATTGTTCATAGATAGATATGCACAGTACCTCATGGATAAAGGTAGTATAATTTCCCTAACAAAATTCCTAAATGAAGGATGATAAGAAGTGCATTTTGTTGCCACACATGATGGATATTCCTAGGAATTAATTCTTCTTAGTCACCCATGAAAAGTTCACATGGGCCCTTCCTTTCAAAGTCCTTATGTAAACTCTACAATCTGAACAAATCATGACTAGTTTTCCATCAACATTGTTATTCCCTCTATCTTGTTTTCTAAAATCTAAATCTAAAATCATCTGGCTACTGTGGACTCTGGAAGACATGCTATGTTAATTAACTTGCCCATGATTATAATAATGAACAATAGCTCAACAGAAGTCTTTATCACCTAACTTTATTAAAGCTTTTTATTTGTATAACATATGTATGGGTAGTTCCCCAACATTGATCTTTTTTTTTTTTTTTTTTGTTAAAGCTTTTTATTTGTATAACATATGTATGGGTAGTTCCCCAACATTGATCTTTACAAAGCTTTACATTACAAATTTTACCCCCAGTCCCCTCCCCTCCCCTAGATGGCAGGAAGTCCACTACATGCTAATAATGTTGAAATGCTTGAGAAGTTATGCAAGAAAAATCCTATCTACAAGAAAAAAAAAAAGAATCAGAGAAAGGCAACACAATGCAAACAAATGTCAGTAGAGATCATGAAAATGTTATGTTGTAGTCCATATTTCATTTCCCTCTCTCTGGGTGTATATGGTGTTCTTCAGTGAACAACTGGAACTGGTTTGAGACAATTCTTCATTGCAGAGAACCATGTCCATCAGAATTGATCATCATGTAATACTGTTGTTGCTGTATCACCTAACTTTAGATCACTATCACAACTCATCTACAATGTTATAAAAGGTCTCTCTGCTGAAAGACTCTTCTCATTGTAACATATCCTTCACATGACTACCAAGGTAATTTCCCCTAAACTATATGTTTTAACATGTCTCTGTACCCTCAATAAATTCCAGTAGCTCTTTGTTGTCTCTCTGATCAAATGGAAACACCTCTGTTTGACATTTAAAATTCTTCAATATGTTCCCATCCTCTCTTTCTAGTAATTTTAGAAAATATCCCCATTCATACACTCTGCTATCCCCCATACTAGCCTACTTTCTGGTTCTTAAACTAAATATTCTATCTCCCTTCTCTTTAGAGTACTAGATATTTATCATTCATGTAACATTCTTCATTCAAAATTTCCACCTCTTGAAATACTAGGTATCCTTCAACATTGTTTTCCCTTCTGTATAAGGTCTTTCCTGATCCAACCAACTTCAATTACCTCCTTAGTAAGTTTATCTTTTAGTTATTTTGTATATGCTATATATAAGCATGCATTACCTTCCCCTAGAATGTAAGCTCCTTGAGGCCAGGGATTATTTAACCTTTTTTTATAACCCTAAATGCCTATCATATAACAGGAACTTAATAAATGCTTGTTGATTAATTGATTAACTGGAGTCACCTACATTTTGAGCAAATGCTTCTCTTTCAGGTACTCTTTAGAAGCTTTTCACTTTCACTGTATTTGAGCAGATGCTTAACCACAGTGAGAATATCAGGTACCTAGAAGGTCAAGGCCTGGTCTTAATTAATTATAACAAATTATTGTCTAGTGTCTTGTAAACAGAAGCAGACATTCCCTAAATACCAGATGAAAGCTAGCCTTCACACCTCAAATATCCTCAGTGTCATGTATGCTGTGATATAATGCCAAATAGCTTTGTGATAGATGCTTATACTTTAGTAAGTTTTAATTTTTGAGAATTATTATTTAAGAAATAAGTTTTAATAGCAACTTACGTGAAAAAGATTTTCCCTCTGCCCACCTTAAACCTGAGAGAGAGTTCCTGGGATTTAAATATTTTTCCTAAGAACATGAAAAATTAACATTCTGGAGTACTTCCTTGCTCAGAAGTCTTTCACAATAGTAGTTTCTCATGGGTATCACAAACTTTAAAAAAAAAAAAAAAAAAAAGATGTCCGATCCAGATTCTGCTTACTCAAAATGTGAATAAAATTCAAACCTAACTTTTTTTAAATAAAATGAGATAACTGGAGAATGAAATGGCAAAAAACTCTAGTATCTTTGCCAAGAAAACTCCAAACGGGGTCATGAGAAGTCAGGCACAATTGAAATGACTGAATAATGATTACCTATTTTCAATGATCATGTGCCTCTTCTGTATATAGTCTCCTGAAACAGTTCTAAAATAGAGATAGGCAAGCAGTGGGGGAAAAAAAAAGTTTTGCTTTTCAACAAGAATATGTACATACACATACATCCATATCCACATGTAAAAACATACACATATGTATATACATACATGCATGTATGTATATATGTATAGATATGAATTCATGTTTCCATAGATACCCTAAATATTAACTTAAAAAAAAAGATATTTCAGGTTTCAAGTATTATTTCTTTTTTAAATTATCAGACATGTTGAACAATTATTTTGAGTTCTACTTATTTATACACTACCCTATAAATATTTAATAATGTTAGTATTTACAGGAAATGACCAAATCATCTCCTTTTTGTCTGGGTCGTACATAAGAAATGCCAGAGTTTTAGTTATATTTGTGATCAGATACCCATGGCTTAAGCAAAATAGAAACAAAACAACAAAAAACTTAGACAACTCTGGATAATTGAGGAAAAATTTGTATGATCTAGCATGCATATTTCTGCTTCAGAAAAGTATTATAATTGCAGGATTATTTCAATGTCGTTGTCATCTCCTGATTATGAGTATATACAATTTTCTATTAAAAATGGCTTTTATTTCTTTCTTTTGGAGATTTATTATAAGGCCTTTAACTATGGGCCTCAAGCCTAATCTGAGTTGTGACGAAAAGATTTAATCATTCAATTAATTATGGGTTGCTAACTAATAGAAGGGGTTTAAGATACTGATGATAATTAAAAAATTTTTTTTTAAATTTAAATTTAAAAAAAAAGCTGCTGGGGCAGCTAGGTGGCGCAGTGGATAGAGCACCAGCCCTGAAGTCAGGAGGACCTGAGTTCAAATCTGGTCTCAGACACGTAACAGTTGTGTGACCCTGGGCAAGTCACTTAACCCCAATTGCCTAAACAAAAAGCAAAAAAAACCAAAAAAACAAACATTTCCCATAAGACTTAGTGGAAGAAACTAGAAATGTTTGACCAAAAGATAAGAAAATTTAGAGGACAAAAACATTCATGTCTTCAGATATCCAAAGATTTGTCATTTTTTGGCCAGAGAAGGAAGAGTTAAGTCAAGACCAATGAACAGGAATTAAAAGGAGACAAATTTTAAGGGTTTTTTAGATTTGTTTTTAACAATTAGAGCTATTTAAAAATAAATTGTCTTTTGAGGTTGAGAGTTTGGATTCTTCATTAATTGAACCTATTAAGTCAGAGATTGGTTGGCATTTTTTGGTGGGTATTACAGTGAAGATATATCATTCAGATTGGAGGACCAAATAAATACCAAAGAGCTTCTAAGCTCTTTAGCCTCTAAAATTCTCTAATCCTGTTATTGAAATGACCTCACAAACAGTAAGATCAACATGTCTGAGTACTTTCTTATAGAAAAATGGTCCCAAGGTCTAAAACTACTTAGTGTGTGTTGAGACACACTATATAATTGAAATAAAGTAACATAGTCAAAAGTGAGTATATACAAAGAATGTCCTTTATGAAATTTTAGTTTCTTTTCCTAGAATTATAATAAAAGTGATACAAGTAGCAACCAACTTTTTCCATCAAAGTTCAAATCCCCATTTTTAATACAATTGGCTCTCATTGCTGAAAAGGGACTAAAAACGGTTACATGACTCATTAGAAAAGAAACATAGCTATGCACAGGCACTTAATTTAGACCATAAATGTTCAGCACTGAGAACAGCAACATTTCTGTGACTTGCAGTGCAGTTTTCAAAATTAATGTTCTCCCAGCCCCTCAGTTTCCCTTAGGTCCAAGACAACAGTTTTGACAGGAGACCATTAAAGCAAGCCATTTAATTTCAACTCAGCATTTTATTAATAAATTATGTAAGATTGATGTCTCTGATTTGGTGCTCAGTCATTAAACTTTCTTTTCTCCAAGACAGCTAAGCAATGTCCCTTCATTTGATTATGTCTGTAATTAGGTAAAACTAACAATGATTGCTTCAAAACTATGACTATTATACCAATGAGCCCTAAGTTAAAAGCCCTAAGGCTTGTGGTGTATTATCCTTGAGAGCAAAATATTAGAAGTCCCCAAATGTGAATCTGCTGCTTTATACAGCAAAACATGCTAATGCCCACACATGAGTGAACAAAGGACAGTTTTACTTGGGGTAGGTTCTATTGATTGGTACTGTCTTTACCTTTTTTGGTGAAACATGTGCATTTGGGAATGTATATTCTTCTGGCTTGCTTTCCTGTGAAAAATCTTTTGACATGGAATAAGTTTTGGTTTCCACATCCTGTGACTTTTTTTTGGAGGGGAGTATGTTTTGAAAATGAAATAAGGAACTTCAGGCAACTTTGTGTCAATGGATAGAAGACTAGATCTGGGTCAGAAAAACCTTAATTCAAATAGTGCCTCAGATTCTTATTAGCTGGCCGGTAAGCCACTTAAACTCTCTTATCCTACTTTTTCTCATTTGCAAAATGTAGACAATACTGACACCTATATCACAGGGTTGTTATGAGAATCAAATGTGACAATACTTAAAAAGAACACTACACAACTTGAAGCACTGTACAAATATGATGATGATGATGATGATGATGATGATGATATTAATCACTAATGCAGTGCTAGAAGTGTTGGAAAACATTTACTGTACGATAATTTATTTGAACCCAATGGCAGCCCATATGAGATAAATATTAAAAATATTGTTTCTGGGGCAGCTAGGTGGCACACTGGATAGAGTACCAGGAGGTGCTGAGGAGCTGAGTTCAAATCTGGTCTCAGACACTTAACATTCCCTAGCTGTGTGACCCTGGGCAAGTCACTTAACCCCAATTGCCTCAGCAAAAAGCAAATATATATATATATATATATATATATATATATATATATATATATATATTGTTTCTATGTTATAGATAAGGAACTGAGCCCCAGAAAGCTTATGTGAATGGGGCCATGGTGATAGGTGTGAGTAAATTGTAGAGGTGAAATTTAATCTCCCACACAACCGCAAATGATTCTGTGATCTCACTGATTTAGAAATCCCTCCACAAAATGCAAATTTCCCTGCTGATCCTGTGACACTCTTGGTGGTATTCTAAGAAATAACCCAGTGGGATTTCAACCTAGGTTTTTAAAACCTCTAAAGTGAGCACTCTGTTTATCAAATCATTCAATCTTCCATCCAAGCACCAGAAAGTATAATTTGGAGTAAATAGCCTTGGCCAGCTTGGTAGCGTAGGGTATTGGGTTTGAAGTAAGGAAGATCAAGGAAACCTCATAAAGTACTACATACTTTAAAATTATTATCTCATCTGATCCACACTACAACCCTGGGATTGTTTGACATGTATTACCTTCATTTTATAGTTGGGGAAACTGTAGTAAATAGGTTAAGTAACTTACCCAGTTAGTGTCTGAGGCTGGATTTGAATTCAGATCTCCCTGACTCCAGTTCTTTAGTGATTGCATCACTTAGCTGCTCTTTGCCTGTCTCAGCTTGACCTCATCGTAATGTGAATGTGATAGTAGCATGAAAAATGAGATAATATATACAAAACAAAGTGTTATAGTAGTGCTAATTATTGTTTTTATTCATCTACTCTTTACCTGTTAAATGTTAAATCATAAATATTATGATTTAACTTTTCAAAATTCTCTTCACTAAAATAATGCTATTATTGTCTCCTAAGTTATACATCATAGTCCTATTGGAATTTTATAAGATGAGGAGATGAGTGGCTAATCACATAGCACTAATTCCCCTTAAGTTATCTTTGACCTTTTTCAATCATTTTTTTTAAAATTTAGTCACTACACCAAATGAGAAACTTGTTAACCTCTTTTAACAACATAGCAGTATCTACTTATTTTTAACTATTATGAGTCCTTTTTTTCAGAATGAAAGTAATTGTTTAAGAACTAGACTAATATAGAGACACTTTTTCCCCCTCTACTTGGTCAGGTTCAATCTACCCATTATTTCATTGGTATATGCAAATAGCATGGAGAATAGATTTTTGAAGCTAGGTGGCATAGTGGATATATTGTTGGACCTGGAGTTAGAAAGATTTGAATTCAAATCCAATCTCAGATGCTTAGTAGTTGTGTAATCCTGGGGCTAGTCAATCATGATTGCATTTAGTTCCAGATTTGAACTCAGGACCTCTGACTCTAAGCCCATTGTTCTGTCAATTATGTCAACAGCCATCTTCCAACTGAGAACAAATAGAATATTAAAGTTTAAGAAAATTCAAAAGCATTCTTTAAAAATGTAAATGTCTCCATTTTAATTGTTGACATGATGCTAGTTGTTGATAATGCATTTAATCTTTCCTAGATATTTACTCATGTCATGTTTTATAAAATATAATGTTCATAACCATTTTTCTTTAATACTTTTCAGTATTTCTGATTGTCATTTTGTGACTGATGTTCCCTTGAAAACAACATATTATCTACTTACAGTTTGTCTGCTCCTGATATTTATTTCCTATCTAAGTTTTTAATACCCCTTTTTATAGCATCACATTTTTGTGTTTTATGGAACTTAATAGGATGTTATTAATTTCAGAAGGGAAATGTATAATAAGAAACAGATGAATAGAGTCATTATGGTGGAGAGGGTTGAATTTGGATTCAGAGGACATGGATTCTGTCATTGTATGTTCATGCATTAGTCATGTAACCCTCATTTTTGGATGGAAGGAGTTGGGTGGGTGAAATGAGGTCTCTTCATTTTATAGAGCAAAAATGTCTTTCCATTAAAAATAAAAATAAAAAAAAATCAAAATTGCTTTGTTTTAAACTTAAGGAATTTTTTGTTTTATCAGTAAGAAATTCTAGAAAATTTTGACTCACTTCTCTCTTCTTTAATTTAAAGCCTTACTTTTAAAAAAAGACTGCACTTTGTCAGTATTAGAAATAAGATTCTGTCTAGTAGCCAAATCTCTTCATTTCTGAAGGTGAGTAAAAAGGTTACACTTTTAAAAATGAATATATGCATATAAACACAATCTATCTATTGATCAGTAAACACATGCATATACCTAATATGCCTTTAGAGTTAATTATGTGTGCTTGTTTGCCACAACTTAGAGAATAGTGTAGTTTAACCATGTTGAGCTTTAAAAAAATATTTTTGAGTAGAAAGAAGCCTAAATTTATTCATATCTGTGAATTATCCAATCATAATTAAATGCATGTATGTATGGCACGTGTATCTGTGTATATAAATGCATATTATATGTATATATGTATAATACATGTGTGCATTCACATATAGCTATATTTTGCTCTATAAAATGATCAATTGCATTGTTAGAATAGCACCATTTTATTATCTTTTGAAGTATTGCTATAAAATATATTTAAAGTCATATTGCATTATTTGTGATCAAAAGAAAGGATGATATTCCCTTTTTATCTTTTAACAATTTCTACATGAAATTAAGCCAAGGGTTGGAAGCAACTGAGTTAGGTTGGCAGTTTTCCTCTATATAATCTATCCATAAAGAACTAGGGAGCATGTAGAGAGAAGATAGGCTATGGAACTAATTAATTGACAAGGCATTAGGAAAAGTATGTTTGTGAATTTAACCGAGTGATTCACTGGCAGCCAATCAGGAAACTTTGGAGTGGAAAAATGCTCTTTGGAGAACAGAAACAAAGATTTTGAAACAAATCTTGGATCAAAGACTAAATAAAAGGTAGATTAGATTTCAAGAAATTCAAATGCCCTCATATATTCCTAACAAAATGTTTGTCTGTAAGTATAATGAATATGAGTAACATCTTATGGGAAATTGTTGGGTAACAGAAATTATTTAGAAATTTGAAGAACAAATTTTTCCTAACTAAGGTTCTGAGGAATAAAATTCTGAGCATCTATCATTGATGACTCCAAAAATGCCTTTTTAGCTTAATAATTTAGATATTCATTTGAATATTTATTTAATTGGATTAAAATCACATGAAATTATGATATTCAGAAATAAATAATCTTTACTTTTTGGTCCAATGGGAAAGTTAATATTATTTTTAATTTCATATAATCATAGAATATTAAAGTCAGTCCAGAATAGAGGATGGAGAGCTTGCCCCAGAGAACAAAAGCCCTTGGATCAAGTCCTGTTTTTGGCACATACTGGCTTTGTGATCCTGGACAAGTAACCTAACCTGCCTGTGTTCTAAGCAATTCTCTAAGACTGGTTTATCTTAGAAAAGATATTGGCATGTTTTGGTAGGCAGTTTACTCATTTCAGAGCTCCCTGTATCAAGAAATAACAAGTCTAATTCTTATCCTTGTAGAATGTTTGAAATTGAAGGAAATAAAATTCACTTAATTTAATAATCTAGCTTTATAAGTGAGGAAACTAAAGTTTAGATGAGTTGAACAATTTGCCACAGAGATATTCAGCCGCCAGGTCTGACTTCCCAGGTCTCCTGGATCAGGTCTCCTGACTTACAGTCTAGTTATCTTTCAATAGAAAAAAGTAAGAATGAAATCTCTCAATTTTGCCTTTTACTAAAACTTTATACCTTAACATTTTGTCTGAGTTATCCATGTCAAAGATTTCTTTTCAAATGGAAAACAACTACATATATCACTTAATTTTGTATATAAAGATTAATAAATGAGCCACATGTACAAAAACCTCTAACTTTTGGTGATCAATAAGGTACAGTAAAATGAATGCTGCTTCTAAAGACAGGGGATTGGACTTTGACCTTTCCTCTGCCATTTTTGATCTGTGTGTATTGGTGCAAGTCCCTAAGCCTGACTTGCTTCACATATGTAGATGCATAAATTGCTTGTTGACATCATTAGAATATTCTTTAACATCTTATTGCCCTTGTAAGATATTTAAATAAATGTAAATATTTAAATAAGTTCTATTTCCAACCTATCCATTTGGGCACAAAGAAACTTTAAAAAAGATTTTTTAAACTATAAACAAACAAAAAATGAGGCAGCCTGGAATAATGGGAAAGAACAAGAATGTGGTTCAAGAGAAAAATATGTTGAAACTTACTAAATCTGTGATCATAGACAAGATCCCAGTTTCATCTTTTGTAAAATGAAGATAATAGTACCCACCTCAAGATCATGAGGATCAAATGAGATAACATGTAAAATACTTTGCAAGCCTTAAAGTGTTATACAGAAGCATTAGTATAGGGTAGCTAAGTGGTGCAGTAGATAGAGTGCTAGGATAGAATGCATGGAGTCAGGAAGACCTGAGTTCAAAACTGGTCTCATACACTAGATGTGTTTCAGTGGGCAAGTCATTTCTATTCTTTTGCCTCAGTTCCTTCATTTGCAAAATGATCCAGAAAAAGGAAATAGCAAGCCTGTATTCTTGTCCCAAATAGCCCAAAATAGAGTCACAAAAGGTTGAACATGACTGAAATGATGGAACAAGAAATTATTAGTACTCCTACAGGATTATTGTGAGGAACAGATGATGTCAGGTATCTAAAGAGATTTATAGACCTCAAAGTGTTCCACAAATGTCAAATTTTATTAAATAAAGAGCAATGCCAAGTAAATTTTGTGCCCCAGGCAAGAAGAACAAAGTGAGAGCTGGGAAACTCAATTGGAGATACAGAACATTCTGGAATACTTGGTTCAATAGTATAAGGAGAACTCAGGACACTCTAAATCTTGTATGTTAGGGAAACTACAGGAGATGATGTCAAGACAAATAAATCCACCACTTAGTATATCATAACAAATTATTTATAGGGTTATAGATGCAGATCTGGAAGGGAATGTTGAGATCTTTTAGTACAAATGCCTAATTGTGCTGATGAGGAAAAGGAATCCTACAGGCTAAAGTGATTTTGCTCAGAGGCAGATAAAACAGGCCCCTGTGTCCTGATTCCAAATTCAACCTACTTTCTACTGTATTCAGTTTTGTCTCCATTACTAAATGAATATATGAACTGAGGAAGAGCCCTGATCCCCATGCTTTCCTTAAGACTTCTTATAAAATTAGTTTAAATAACTTAATGCCTGAAAATACATGCCGCAACCACATGATTTGTTTGACCTTCTGTGTCAAATACATACTTGTGTGAAATTCTGGTAAAGAAAAAAAAAAGCTATGTATCAAGAGATCAAAGTCAACCATAAGTATATGCAAATATTTTCATAGTTGTAGTTAATTTTTGAGAGTGGGAAGTAGATGACATTTTATTCATAAAATATTTTAGATAAAAAAATTTAAATTGAGATATAATTTATTTAAAGAAAAACTTATAAAATCCTTGAATATTGTGTCAACTAAGGAAATTTTCATATGGGCTTCATTAGCAATTGTTTGATGTGGATCAATGTGTCTGATTTTATACTGTGGACAAAAATGTCAAGATGAAAGGAGGAAAGGAATGTGCATCTCCTTCAAGTGTTTGGTTTTAGATGTTTTCATTCTTTTTAAAAAACAAAGCTGATGTCCTAGGGTGGCTTCATTTGGCAGTGAAAATTAGTTCCCTATTGCTTTGTTTGTTAAGTATGGTTTAAATTTTAGCATCTGGGTAGAGAGAAACCTTTATTCAATATAATCTTGCTGTCCATATTCCATTTTGAGTGACTTAAAGGTGGTCAATAGAGTATACTGAATCTTTTTTCCCCCAGACACATGGGTATGTGTGTTATAAAACAAAAGAAAAATACTGTTGCAATTAACATTCCAATCGAGCTTTGAAATTGTGTAAAAAAAATAATTAAATATTAAGGAATCAAAATCAAGCTTTGACCTTACAGGAATGTTGAAGCTATGAAAGTTCACAAACTTTGAAAAAAAATTAGCCCTTCTTTTTCTATATGCATTAGGTAGCATATGAAAAAAGCAACAATAGTCCCTTTGGGGCAAAATAACACAGATATTTTGCAAATCCTTAGTTATGTAGCTTTGCTAAATAATCAGACTGGACAAATAAATGGTTCTACTAAAATATCTCAGCCTTAATTATCTGGTCTGGCTATGTTCCCGACATATCTGTGTTGTTAATTAGATTCCCTCGTAGGCACAATGTGATGTACTAGAAAGGATGCCAAATTTAGTCAGGAAGGTCTGTGTTCAAATTTTGACTTTGATATTGACAATCTGAGAAGTACTGGGCAAGTCCCTTAATGCTCTTTAACTTCAAGCTCTTTATCCCTAAAAGAGGGATAATAAAACTTGGGATACCTGACTCACAAAGTTATCAATAAAATACATTATTAAGCTGAAAAATGTGGTCATTTATCTATCAAATTATCATGAGAGGCAAAGTGATGTAGTAGATAGGAAGACATCAGTTCAAATTTCATCCATGACAAAAATGTCTTTTAATTCTAAGCATACCTGGATTTCTCTTCCCATTTCTGACACATATTGTCTTATAAACCCAAGCAAGTCCTTTAAATTCTTAGTGACCCCAGCAACTCTAGAAGCTGAACTTCATTAGTAAAGGATGTTTCTCACTGTTTTTTTTTTCCTTTACTAGTGAAATAATAGGACCAATCCCTGTCTTTATTTATGAAACATTTATAGTAAATTGCATGTTATAAGAGAAATGTAGGACATATTCCTTGCTGCAAAAAGTTGATAATTTAAACAATTTGAGACAAATATTAAGGCAATGAGTAAATAACTAAATAATTTTATAGTTTCAAACTATAAAATGGACATCAGAACAGGCTCTGCTGGACAAGACCATTCATTCTGTTGATGAGTTTCTTCTGGAATTCTTGGACAGAAATAGTCCTTAGCTAAACTTGAAGTGACAAAAAAGCATAAATGAACTTGGAAGATGAAGATCTGGGCCACATTGAAAGAGAAAATCAATTAAAGTGGAGCACATTGATTAAAAATTTAATTCTAGGATGTGGATTTGAAATCTGATTTAAATGCGATATTAGACATTTGTATGTTTCTGAGCATAGGGCTTTAAGAAGTTTGTAATGACATCATTACATGGGCTAGATTATAATGGTCCAGAATAGAGACACAGATATAACAGAATTGAAAAGATAGCTTTTAAAAGAGACAGGGAAGGCAGAATCAATAGGACTTGGTGACTGATTCTATGTAGAGAATAAAGGAGTTGGATTTATCTATAATTTCAGATTTGCAAATCATAGGGAATGAAAAAATATCTCCCTGACTGAAATGAGGAAATGGATGAGGGGAACTAACTTGAAGTAAAAAATAAATAATGAGTTTGCATTAAGGAACATATCAATAAATCAACCAAAAAGCATTTATGTGCTACATGGCTAGCACTGAGCTATGCAAATTGGGAAGAGGATGTTTAGAAAAATAAAGATGATAGGTTCTCTGAACAGTGGGGGCTCATACACTAATTGGGAAAACAAGATATATAAAGCAATTAGTAAAGGAGGATAAAAAATTAAAATTAGACATTATGGTAAAAAATACAGAAGTAGAGAGATTTTTCTGGGCTAGAGGAATCAAAGAAGCTTTAATAAAGAAGGCAGAATAACCTATGGAATTCTGATCTCATCAAAGTGTAGGTCAGATCTTTGCTCCCATTTGAAACCATTCTTGACCATGCCATGTACTTTTTAACAAGCTCGTAGGCAAAAGGGCAAGATCTATTTCATCGTTGTCTTTATGCTCTAATGTCTGGCATTATGCCTGGCATTTAATAATTCTTTGTTTCATGTTTATTTCTTAGGTTCTTATTTATGCATATGTTGTCTCCCTCATTTCAGTGAACTTTATGTTAACTATAATGAACTTAAAATCAGTGACTATTTTTGCTTTTTTATGTCACTAGTATTTTGTCCAGGGCCTGGAATATTGTTAGCATTTAATAAATAAATACTTGATAAGTGATTAATTAACTTAATGTGCAGTAAAACAGCCATAATTTTTTTGAAAAATCATAAAGAGTGGGAGTTGCTACAGATTTGTAGACAAGAAAATGCTGTCTCTCCTTTTCCAAAAGACAGAGAATGGAGTTTACAAAACATTAAGTCATTGAGTAAACTTCTATTCCTGACAAAATTCTAGAAATTGATCTAGGATGGTTAAAGGACATTTAGAAAAGGGAATAATATTCATAAAACCTCATTGTTGGAAGGAATCTTAGATGTCATCATCTGGCCATCATATAAGAATCTGTTCTGTAGCAGGGATTCTCCAACTTTTTCTACTCTGACCTCTTTTTGCCTGAGATTTTTATATGACCCTGGGTTTATCTGTTTATAAAATAAAAATACAAATCAAATACTTATTGATAATAAATCATAATTTTGAGACTCACACATTCAGTTATGAGACCTCATATGGGGTTATGAATCTCAGTTTAAGAAGATAGGCTCTAGAGTATGTCCAATATGTTAATTCAGTTTAGAACTCCCCATTTCCAGACGTAGCCCATTACATATTGGATAGTGATAATTATTAGAAAGTCTTTCCTTTTCCAACCTAAAATTATCTCGTGGCAAATTCCTCCCATTACAATTCTGACCCAGCAAGCCACTCAGAACAGCCCACTCTGTCCCTTCTCTGACAGCCCAAGAAATGCTTTAGTTATCATTCTCTGGGTAAGTCTTTTCTTTGCGATAAACATTTCCAATTCATTGATACTGATATATCATGATCTAAGGTCCTTCATTCTGGTTTCACTTTTCTGGATTCCTGATTTGTGATGTATATACTCTGGGGAAGTGAGTTAACTTCCCACAATATCTACTGTCTCACTTTTGCCCTTTGGCATTGTTAATACTGAACATCATAGATCATTCTGTATCCCAAGGGTACAATGCTGTACTGGTGGTTGTCATTTCTTCCCTTATGTCTAATCTATTGTCAGTGAAATAACCCATGTTTCTTAAATATTGTGGATACATAGTCTCCTTTTCCATTTTACATCCTTGTTACACTATTTATAGCATTTTAGGTGAATTAATATATCATTCCATGTATCTTCCCATTCTTTTTGATATCTTACAACATTTGGTTCAAGAGATAGAAAAAAATTACTAATTGAGCTCTTGAATAATACAGTATTTCAGTTGTTTTGTTTTATATCAACAAAATTACTTTATACTTTGCCTATATTGGAAGTCTATAACAACAACTGAATTCACACCTTTATAATGTGGATTATGATTTCTACCCTCTATTCTTTTCTGCATTCACCTGACAAACCTCAATTCCAGTCAGTGATGAATACAACATAAAGTTGAAGGCTATTATTGATGCTGTCACATAGTCCTTTCAAGCTATATTTCTTGAGTGTTTCAGTTCATTAAGTTTTGCCATGTTTCATAGAAAACCTTACTTTTTATTCTCAGCTATCTCTAAAAGGAGAAAAGCAAACAAATGTCTTTAAAGTGTCTAAAATGTGCCAGGCACTGTTCTAAAGACTTTATAATATTTAATCCTTCTACAAACTTGCGAAGATTGTATGGACTTTTATTGTTCCCATTTAAATACATTTCCTAGATGATAATTTTTATGAAACAATCCACATGCAAAACCTCACTGAAAATAGCTAGATGGTGAGTGGGTAGAGTATCATCACTGAAGTCTAGAGCACCTGAATTCCAATTTGGCCTCAGACACTTGAAATTCAGGAGCTGTATGATCCTGGACAAGTCACTTAACCCTGATTGCTTCTTTCACACCAGAATAAACAGATAAATGAATGAATGAGCAGGAAAGAAAGGAAGGAAGGAAGAAAGGAAGGAAGGAAGGAAGGAAGGAAGGAAGGAAGGAAGGAAGGAAGGAAGGAAGGAAGGGAGGGAGGGAGGGAGGGAGGGAGGGAGGGAGGGAGGGAAGGAAGAAAAGAAAAATTATCCAAATAGAAAAAAGAAGTGCAAAAATTGACTAAAGAAGAATAATTTCTGAAATTTAGAATTGGGTGAGAAATTCCATGAGACAAAGAAATAATCAAACACAGTTAAAAGAATTTTAAACAGCCAAAAAAAAGAAAAGAAAAGAAAAGAAAAGAAAGAAAAAGGGAAGAAAATGTGAAATATCTCATTAGAAAGAAAACTGGCCTAGAAAATGGTCAAGGAGAGATCATTTAAGAATTATTGGATTATATGAAAGCCATATTCAAGGGATGAACCCAGACATCATATTTCAAGAAATTATCAAGGAAAATTACCCTTATATGATTTAAATAGCAAGTAAATAGAAATTAAAAGAGTCTAGTGATCACCACCTAGGGAGAGATCACAAAATGGAAACCCCCAGAAATATTTTAGATAAATTCCAGAGCTCCCAGGTCAAATATTTTAAACAGCAAGAAAGAAACCATTCAAATAGTATAGACACCCAGTTAGAATCACAAAATTTAGTAGCAAGAGCTATGATATTTGGAAGGCAAAAGAGCTGGAATTGCAAGCAAGAATAAGCTACTCGGCAAAACTTACTATAATTTTTTAAGGATAAAAATGGATATTTATTTAAATAGAGAACTTTCACACATTTCTGATGAAAAGACCAAAGCCAAAAAGAAAACTGGACCTTCAAATACAAGACTCAAGAAAAATATAAGAAAGTAAACATGAAAAAGAAATCATAAGGGACACAATAGAAAGGTATATACTTTAACCTTAAAAAGCAGTAATCATCAAAACAATCTGGTGTATTCTAAAAAATAATGTGATGAATCAATGGAATAGATTAGCATACAATAAACATTAATAAATGTTTGAAAAACCTAAAGAACTAAGCTTTAGGGAAGTGGGGGTGGTAAAAACTTAGTACCAGATAAAATTGCTGGGAAAACTAGAAAGCAGTTTAGGAGAAACTAGGAATAGACCAGCATCTTGTACCATATGCCAAGTTAAGGTTAAATGAATAAATTATTTAGAAATAAAATTGCATAATATGTGAATTATGGCATCAAGGAAAAATGTACCTTTCATATTTATGAATAAAGGAAGAATTTATGAGAGAGGAGATCATGGGAAGTAAAGTAGATTATTTTGATTACATAGAATTAAAAAAATAAAAACATTTTGTGTAAACAAACCAATAGCCAAAATTAGAGGGAAAAGAGGAAACTGGGGGGAAATTATAAAGAGCTTATCTGAAACATGCTTCATTTCTTTTATATGTAAGGAAATGAGTCAAATTCATAAAAATAAGAGCCATGTTCCAGTTAATAAATGGTCAAAGATATGAACACAGATTTCAGAAGAAGGCAAAGCTATCAATAGTTCAATACAAATGTTTTGAATCACTATTGATTAGAAAATGTGAACAAAAAACAACTCACGTATATAAGATTATGTGACAAAAAAATTAAATGACAAATTTTGTAGGGAGTGGAGAAAATTGGGATACAAATGCATTGTTGGTAGGGTTGTGAACTAGTCCAAATCATTCTGGAGAATAATTTTGAAATATGCCCAAAAGGTTCTAAAATATGCATACTCTTTTAATCAAAAATACCATTATTAGTCTGTATCCCAAAGAGATCAAGGAAAAAAGAAAAGGACTTTTTTAAAGTTCTTTTTGTGGTGGCAAAGAGTTGAAAATTGAAAGTATGCTTATCCTTGGGGAATGACTAAACAAGTTATGACATATGATTGTGATGGGATACTATTGTATTATAAGAAATGATGAACAGAATGGTTTCATAAAAACTTGGGGTGACATGAAATCATATAAAGTGAAGTGAGAAAAATTTGGAGAACATTGTACACAATAATGGCAATATTGTACATTGAACAACTGTCCTCTCAGCAATACAATAATCCAAGATATTTCCTGAAGACCCATGATGGAAAGTGCTATTCATCTCCAAATAATAACTCCCAAAACATTAAAAGATTTTCCTATTTTCTTTATTTGTATTATTTTATTTTGTTTGTGTTTTCTTTTACAACATGACTAACATAGACATATGTTTGGCATTACCTCACATTCAAAATCAAAGTGCTTGCTTTCTCAAGGAGGGGGAGAGTTGGGAGAGTATTTAAAACTTAATTTTTAAAAAATGAATGTTTAAAATTTTTTTGATGTGATTGGGGGAAATAAAACATTAAATAAATAACTTTAAAATAGTTTTCTATGTACCAGACAAATTTTCTAAATGCAGTACCTGACACATATAATTCATGAATTTGTGTTGGTTAATCAAGTAATAATACTAAATGACATAGTGAATAAAGTCTAACCAATTATAATGATAATCACCTCAAATTACACCAAATGCTTATGCTGAAAATAAAATCCTTAAAAGACTTTATACATACATTTTCTAAGCCATAAAAATTCAGTATATTTTAATATAATTTCCAGTGTTAAAATGATGATATCAATGAAAGTTGTCTAAAGTTGCCTAAACTGTGCATATAAATTATATTGAATTATTTTAATTAAAATTAATTACCAAGAGTCTAATTTGTTTTACTTCTTAATTATTTTCTGTAGGACCTGCTTATGTGATCTAGTTTTCCTGATTACCATAAAATAAATATCTGTTATTAAAAAAATCAAAAGCAATGCAAAAATTAATAGCCCTGATGCTTATGTGTATGTGTGTGTGTGTGTGAGGGGAGGGGAAGGGAGGGGAGGGAGGAAGGGAGGAAGGGAAGGAGTGAGAGAGAGGGTGGGGATGTGAGAAAGAAGCAGAAGAACCTTATATCCCTGTGATAATTGAAAAAAATTAATCTGAGACAAAATAAGGTTTTTGTGGATAGTATCTGCAGATAAGAGGGAAAAAACATCCCACAAAGAATCAACAAGCAAACATCTCTCCTTTTGCAAATTTCCAAAATAGAATAGCAATCTATTAGTAGATCTTTATTAGAATCTTAAAGAAATTGATTACTTCATTTTCTTTTAATCTTTATCTCTGCTAATTTTCTAGAATAGGTTATTTTGGTATATGCTTAGGACCTGAGAGCCCCTTGTGATGTTCATTTCATATTCTTTGTCAGTTTAGTGTTACCTTTGAGTAAGTGCCTTTGGAATTGGTTTGTTGGCATTTCTGCACTCTCTAAAACTGCTGGGATGGTAACTATGTTTGCATTCATGAGCTTTCTTTCCAAATTTCCTATGAATTGTGGCTTGTATCCAAATTTTCAGATGCATTTACCAGTTAAACTCAAGTCTTAAACCTTCTGGCGAGTGTTTCATTCTCATCTAAGAAAGGTTGGGGAAGAATAACAGCTATAAAGAGTAGGGGAGGGAGGAGGGGAGGAAAAATAATCATGATGACAATGAATGTATTGGCAGTACAGAGCCAGGATTGGAATTTCCTCCTGAATCTTCTGACATTTGGTGTTACTTCTGCAGCAAATGAAATAGTTTAAGATTTAACATAGGCTTGCACCACTTGACTCTTTCCTCTACCCACTTTACAAAAACCTTTACTGAAATCTGCCAAACTTTTGTTGAGCAAAGCTTAATATAGAGACGGTTTTAGTTTCTGAAGAGGAAATACTTCTTATGGAAAATACAGGAAGTACACACTCACATACACATATACACATATATATCTTTACTAAATGATTGCTTTCACAGTACTGTAAATTGCCAGATTCTTAGCTAAAGAGCCCTCTTCTACAGCTTCATTTCCCAGTGGATTTAAATTATGGAATACTATATTTAAGAACACTGAAATTCTGATCTCCTTTCAGGCTTATATTTTTACAGCCAAAATAAATGAATTCTTCAGCCATCCTTCCTAAATTCTATAATGATGATATTCATGCCGTCTAGACTTCTGTTTTTCAGACATCTGCTGTCAGTTCCACAAAATATGGCCTGCTGTGTCTTACCACTTTTTAGTTTACCAAATGTTTTCTCCTACAGTATTTCATTTGGTCTTGTAGCTGCCCTATGGGTAGGTAAGGTTATTATTTTGTTCATTTTCCAATTGAATAAGCAAAAATCCAGAGAAGTGATATGATTTGCCAAAAGACACAGAGAGAATAAGTGAAGAAGCAAAATTTTGAACTTCATTCTCTTGACTTCTAGTCCAATGCCATTGTCAAGTTAGCCTATTAACAATAAACTAGGAATACTTATTGTATTAAAAAAAAAAAAGCTTCATTGGGACCTTGTGTGCCCATGGTAAGTAACAGAAACCTTGGCTAGGGGCAAATAGTAGTGAAAACAATCCCAGTTGGAAGAGGAGGATGGATGGGTCTGGCATAGAACATGGGAAAAATTCCTATTTTAGTTATTTATTTTTCCTAACTAGGAATTCAACTAAAAGGACTACAGGTACTATCACTAACTTAGAAATCTGACACACTGGGACAGTGTACTAGGTTACCTTTCACTGATTGCAGTTATCTTATATTATACAATTTATGACATTCAGAAAATACTTTTTTGGAATCAGAAAACATGTAAAGCATGAAAAATATCTCAATAAAATATATGAATAACATTGTAAACTATTTATCCATGGTTATTTTACCTTATTGATAATCTCCATTTAAATTTTTCCATATATTCAATTTTTAACCTTTTAATAACTTAATTTTAAGTACTTTGTTAGAACTGTGGTTTAATCTGTGTGCATCACGCATATATCAAAGTTCATTCTCCATCCATGACCATTCTGTGGGCATGTTTATGTTTCTTTTAATAAATCCTACACAAATGATTTATCAGCATACTCAGGGTTTTTCTTTTCTTCTTTTATTATCGTCTAAGTATCCATCTACCATTTAGACTACTGATATTCCACTCCACTTTTTTGTTGTTTTTATGCTGTCATTATTTGGAAATTTGAAAGTTGCTTGTGCACAATATACATCTTAACACTTATTTTTGAGTCTAATGTAGCTTGGATTTCTTCTGAAGTAATGGTATTGCATGATGTGTAGCCTTAGTGTTACCACCAAAATGTTAGTACTAATGAAATTGACTTTTACCTTAGTAAACAATTTTTAGTCATTGAAAGCCTGATATAATTTTCCAAAAAGTAATCCAGTCTGATCAGAAGATCAATTCTGACATCAGCTCGTGGATGATCAAAACTTCTTATCTAAGACACAATTATTAGTGGACTTATTCAATATGGAAGGCATGTCATTTTGAATTCTATATTCTGAACAATAGATATGGATTTTTCTTTCATCCCCCTTATTTCTCTAGTGTGAATGGTTATATCAATCCTTTTTAAAAATTGATATAGGTTTCACTGAGATGGTTAAGTAAGATTCTGGGATTTAAATAAATACAATATCATCTGTGAGGAACATTTAGAAACAATGACTGAGTAGGAATTCCTTATTCTAGTTTCATTTTGTTCAAGGCATTTCTCACAACTCTGTTGAGCATCTTTAGGGAATATATTACTTGATACCAGGACATAGCTAATAATTGAACAAAGGTATTTTTGTAGTTGTATCACTTATAGTGTCTTATGTTTTATTTATTCAGGAAATCTGTTATACTCAGATCTTTTCTTTACCTCTTTTCCCCTCCCCCCAAAAAAACCCCAAACAAACAAACCAAAAACTTCTTATAGAAGTTGGTATAGGTGGTAATCAGCTAAATTCTAGTCTGACAATTATAGACTGATTTTAGACAGTTTAGCTGGGTCTTGTTACTATTAAATCTATTTTGAATTTGATATAAGAATTGTCTTAAGGCAATATGTCTTAAATAGTGATCAAAATATACTGTCTATGGAGAAACTTCAAGGCTGCTTTTGATTCGAAAGCATAAAATGCTTTGTTAAAATCATTAAAAATCTAATTGTAGGTAGGATATGAATAATTTTAACTCATTTAAAGCAAATTTAATGTCTGCATCATAGCCATTAGGCTTAAATCCTACTAATCATAAGCTAAAATTCTGTGATTTAGAAGAAGGATAGCTAAAGTAGGCAAATATATATCATGTGGTCTGTTTTTTAGGACTGTGACTATACAAAAATAACTAGCTTGGCTTTCTGAGATAGTCTATTTTTTTGATTTTTGGAAAGTGTTGGGGCAGCTAGGTGATGCAGTGGATAGAGCACCAGCCCTGAAGTCAGGAGGACCTGAGTTCAAATCTGGCCTCAGACACTTAGCACTTCCTAGTTTGTGGCCCTGGGCAAGTCACTTAACCCCAATTGCTTCAGGAAAAAAAAAGTGTTGATATTGGAGTTGTTGGAGCTAGGTTCAAATCCTGGTTCTGATACTAATATATGAGTGATTTTGGTTAAGTCACTTAACCTTTATGATAATTAGAATTGTCTACTTGTTGGGTTTAAGCGAAAGCACTCTAGTTTGGTAGGGACACGTGGATCAAAACTGTAATGCATAGTTTCAGCACATCTTTTTATTTCATTCTTCAGGCCTCAGGGTTGTATTACACAAAAGCTTAGCAATCAGAGTACAGCAAAATGTGTTAAATATGAACTACACAAATTCCTACCTTCTTCTGATAAACCTACATCTAGCTAGATGGAATACTCATAAAGTGAACTTTTTAGGTAATAGCTTATAATTAGAGTTTGGGAATAAGTATTTATTAGCTACCTTCTGTGTACCAGGCACTGTGCTAAGCAATTAACAAATATATCATTTGACTCTCACAATAACACTGAACAGAGGTAATTCATTATCCCCATTTTAAGCCTGAAGAAGTTCAGGCAGGTAGAAATTTAATGATTTCCCAGGATCAGACACTTAGTAAATATGGCTTGACTTGAACTCAAGTCTTTTATGACTCAGAACCCATACTCTATGCATGGTACCCCTTGGCTGCCTCAAGATTATTTGTATTATCTGTCTGCCTCTAAAGATTACTTAGATGAGTGGAACTGGTTCTCTCCTCTTGGACTTCTGAGAAGTTACAATGCTATGAAACTTGAGTTCTTGGGGTCATGAAATAGAGAACAAATAAGAATCCTATATTCTGCATAGCAGATCTTTTTAATCAGGGTACCTGAGAGAATTGAAATATCTAAAAATGCCAAGAGGAATGGAGAGTGATGGAAGATTGTGGGGAAGGCAAAAGAAAGTAGTAGGGAATACCAAGAAATGTGCAACACCTGAAAACAGTTTAAGATAGAATTCTCAAATCAAGACATCAGTCAATGAACAAGTACTTAGTAAACATCCCATATCATGATACATATGATACTCTCTCTATATGTATCGGGTTCCATGCTAGGTGCAGAGAACACAAAATTAAAAAATGAAACAATCCTTCCATTTTAATGGGGAAGTTCCTCCATATGTACAAAATAAATACAAAAGTTAGTAGATAGAACTTAATTTAATATAAGGTAAGGGATTATATAAGGTAAGGGAAGAGGGCATTAGCCCTTAGTTGATCAGTTAATAGTTAATCGATAGTGAATATTAAGTGTTCACTGTGTGCTTGGCAGTGTGCTAAGTGCTGGGGATATAGAGGGAGGTTGGATCTTCCCACTGAAAGTGATGTTTGAGTGCATCCTGAAGGAAGAGGGGAGATTCTGGGACTGAGGAAGAAGGGATATATTCTGGTCATGGAGAATATAAGATTCAGAGATTAGGCAGATGTGTTGTGAATGATGAACAGAAAGAATGCCAGGTTGGCTATCTTGCAGGGTGCTAGAGAGGGAAGAATATCCAATGAGGGAGGAATAGTTGTTTGGGCCAGGTTGTTAAAAGCTTTCCAAGCTACACAGAAACACTTGAGTTTTATTCTAGAGATAGTAAAGAGCCACTGGAGTTGATTGGGTTAGGAAGTGATGTCACCAGAAGCAGCCTTGGTTAGTTATAGGAAGGATATACAATTAGAAGTCTAAAATGTGATCAGTTAGACATGCTCCAGTTGGGCTTTGCAAGGAGGACAAGAGCTTGGATGAATTGATCATATTGATCTTTTAACTTTAAGTGAAATTATGGTTGTCTTTCAGATATATGTGTTTTATGGTCCCTTATTGCCTTTGTTTTTTTCTTATCAGAAAAAGCACCTAAAGCACTTCACAAGTATTATCTTATTTGATCCTTACAGCAGCCCTGAGAGAGAGGTACTATTTTTGTTGTTTAGTTGTTCCAATTGTGTCAACTCTTCATGATCCCATTTGGGGTATTCTTGACAAAAATAATGGAGTAGATTGCAATTTCTTTCTCCAGCTCATTTTACAGATGAGGAAACAGTGGCAAACAGGTTTAAATGATTTGCTTGGGGTAACCTGGCTAATAAGTGTCTGAAGCTAGACTTGAACTTAAAGGTGTCATTCTGACTCCAGGCTTAGCATTCTATCCATTATGTCATGTACCAGTCATTTTCCCCATTTTACAGATGAGGAAACGGAATCACAGAGAAGTTAAATGACTTGCCCAGCAACACACAGCTAATAAATAGACTGGATTTGAACTTAGATCTTCCTAATTCCAAACCTGGCTCTCTAGACTAGTGTCTAAATAGTTTCCAAGTTATAACATCATAGACATTCTGTTTGAATTGATATTTATTTTTCTTCTATCAAAAAGACTAGGCTCTCTGTCTCATCCTATTTGTATTTTCATTGCCAGTTCTTTAGTCTTGTGTTATTCATTTCTTTGTTCTCTATTTAAAGGAGGACCAGGCTTAAAGTGTCTACCCTTACATGTTGACTTTGAAAATAACACACAGTCCTTTAGATTTTTGAAACTTCCCCACCCCCTTCATCACTGTAGGGAAACATATGAGAGTTTCAGTTACAAGTGGGAAAGTCACAAAGTGACAAAAACCTTAAGCATTCCCCAAGTTCCCTATGCAAACAGAGTATTTTTTAGATTCCCCCCCCTAATTTCATACCCTCATCCCAGCTGACTCCCTTCTTTCATATCACATCCCTCAAGATGGGAATCTAATTCAGTTTGGGTTATGTGCTGTTCAAATTCTATATTTTCTATCTAGTCCAGATAGATTATCAAGATTGTTGCATATTAAGCAGGAGTAGCAAATTATATACAGCGCTATGAGTTATTCCAAATTGCTTGCCACAGAAGACTCTTTTTATCATTAATTCAAATAACCTTAGGAAGTATTTATTAATCAACTAGGTGATACATACAAGGGACCTCTGTATGTAAGAATACAAAAAGAAATTCCTCATCTTCATGAGTTAGACTCTACACTGAGGATATGACCTATGCATGGACACACTCTGATGGGACAAAGAAAGTATTCCAGAAGATTATTTTAGGGAATTTTTTTTAAATGCACTTTTAACTGATAGTGGGAATGGAGAAGATGGAGAGGGGGAATCAAGAAAGTCTTCATGGAAGAGCTGAACTTTGAAAGATGAGAAGGATTTTAAAAGGAGAAAATGAAGTGAGAGTAAATACTAGGCTTGGGAGTAGACTTTGCAAGTGCACAGAGATAGATAGCAAGATGAACTTGGAGAACAATGAGTCATTCCTTTTTGGTGGGAATTTAGAGCTCATAATGGGGAATAATGAGAAATAAGTCTGGGAATCTAGGCCCAAGCCAAATTATAAAAGGATTTATTTAGATGCCAAGCTGAGCAGGTTATGTTTTATCCATTAAGCAATAGCAGGGGAGAGTACTGGCCAAACTTGTCTATTATGAAGATTACTTTGGTAGCTGTGTAAAGCATGGATGACAGAAGGAATAGTTCAGATACTGGGTGAGGTTGAGGAACAACAAATTCAGTGGTGGACATATTAAAACTGAATTGTTCATGGGTAGATATACAGATAAATATCTAGCAGGCTATTGGAAATGATGTGTAGCTCCAAGTTTGGAATTTTGTTATTATATGGACACAGGATCAACATTCCAAGTATCCCCAAGAATAAAAGGAGACAGTGGGCACAAAAGATTGTGTCATATTAGCAAAAATGGCTATAAAGTGAGAGATTATATAAAAGATATCATCAAAAATGTGTATAATTTTTGCAAAAATTAAAAGTTTATTTAGTGAGAATGAGAAACAGTAGATAGAATAGGTGTTGACTAGTACACCTGAGAATTAGGTGAAAAATGTTTATAAAACACTCAATACTACTTGGCAAATTGTAGCTACATAATAAATGCTTGTTCTCTTCCCCTCTCCCTCCTATTTGAGGTATTTAAAAGTATGTTGGTTAAATACATTTTTGAGTATTTAAACTTCATATTAACCCCAAATCAAAATATTGTCAAATGTTTTCTTAGAGCTGACAACTAGGAACAACTTCCTGTCTTTAATTCTTTTGAGGCAGACAGTAGTTAACAGTCACATGGTTAGTGATAGAGTCTTAACTAGAACTCAGGTCTCCCGACTTTTAGTTCTGTATTTTTTTCAATTAGATTATGCTTTCTCTTTGAAGGTGTTTAACAAGGTTTTATGTTCTCAAGCTTTGATATTTCAGGGACTTATTTTTTAAGCTTCATTGTTAAAACAATTCTGGCCTACCATTCTAATGTTTAGTTGGCACAGTGTGTTAAATGCCATCAACAAAGGATGGCCTGAATAAAGTCTGTATAATTCAGATGAGAGTTTGCATAATGCATTAGGCATGTACTTAAAAATAAGCTGTATAATATGATATTAATAAAGGCCTATTTTCAATTGAAAAGTATTATATTGGTTTAAATTGAATTCTGTATCAGCAATATCAGATCAAGAGAGGACAGTATTTTAGAAGTGGTCATACACGTTGAATGTAGTATAATGATAAAGAACAATTTTTGATGAATTTTCAAGGGTCTGTCGTCTGTATTTTTTTAAAATATGGCAAATATTTGGATTGTCCTCATCATATACCATAAAACTTAAAGTATGAGTAGGGAAGGAAGACAGACAGAAGTTGTTGACACAAAACAATACATAAAATAGATGCTAACATATACAATTTATGAATAAATCAAATTCTCAAATATCATTGAAGTTTCTTATTAACTAAAAATTAAAATATTACCAAACCTTTTTTAGACTAACAAGGAACAACTTCCCATTCTTTTCCCCACTATGTCTATGAGAAATATTAAATAGCATCAGAGGAGAATAAATAGTTCTTTGAAATAGTTTAGCTTTAGGTTATGTAAATTAGGGACAGTGTAGTGAAACATGGATTCTAAAATATATATATATTAAATGAGTATTATTCACTCACCAATTTGTGAATATATTTTGAGTAAGGAGTCCTCAGAGCACTTGGTGCATATTAACACATATGGCAAATTATTTCTTAAATGTCTTTTTTCATCCATTAATCTACCATCTCTTTCATGATAGTCATTTTCAAAGATAATCAGATTTTTTAAAATTCCCCCCCGCAAAAAAGTCTGGAAATTTGTCCTTCAGTTTCTAAGGGATTTTAGATTCTCCCCATGTCACTAAAAGCAAAACAAAACATGAAAAAAAAGAATATAATTTGAGTAAATGAGTGGCTAAGTAACAATGTCAAAGGAGTGAAAAAATGACAGAAACACCAATGGGGTTCTTCACCACCAAACACTAAATGATTTAGATCATCTGACTCATATGCAATTAAGGCATCATCTTATCTTCTCCTCCAAGTTCGACAAAGTTTCATTAGTTTGGTGATTATAGGCCCTTAGCCTTGTGTATTGATTCCTGAAAGGTCAAATTAGTTTTGGACTCCTTCCATAATGGACATTTCTCATCTCTCTATATTGAGCATGAACTCTCAGGTTGACCAAAGCCTACCAACTTTTTTAGAAATTTAAAAGATTTGGAGTAATTAAGGGGCTCATGCTCACAAAGCCATTTTATAGTTTTTTTTTATTTCTTCAAGAACACTATTTTTGTTTGACTTTTCATGACTGAAACAAGGCCCCTACCTAGTAGGTCCAAAGGAAACCTGAGCAAGTATTTCTGGCACAGTGTCTTGTATTATGTCTGTCAATTTATTTAATACCATTAATTCAGTGTGACTACTTCTTTGGAACTCTTTTTTCTTAATAAAATCATCTAACAATATAGTTTCTGTTAAAGTTAAGATTTTTATGATTACTCATATTTATAATTATTGTACTTTTATTTTTGCATTTTTCTCAAACACAAATATCTATTTATAATTATTGTACAATTTGTAATTACTGTAATGGAATGATTAAGTTTATCTAGTTGGCATACAAATAAAATAGGTATAAAATAAACTTCTTATTTTTAGCTTTATCATAATTTTTACCATTTTTATGACAAGTAAATAATAATAAACTGATTCATTCAAATCTGTTTATGATGAATAAATGAATAGTAGTATATTGATGTCCTTATTTAATGTAGTTTTTAATCTATTTTTTCCTTAGAAATGAAGAGTAGTATAGTAGATAGAAAGCTGGGCTTGAAGGCAGGAAGAAACAATTCAAGTCTTGCCTCTGATATATTCTGTTGTAATATTGACCAAGTCAACTAATCATTATCCTAGAGAACTCTCTGGAACTTTAAGTTACAGATTAGCTATTGATCTGCATTAGTAGAGTGAGTTTCTTCATAAGCAGTTGCTTGAATGGATCATATGTCCAAATTTTTCCCCCTTTAAAATTATTCATCTTGTATTTTCCTTAAACACTGGTCAATTATAAATATAATAAAATTATTTATAGAATCATTGCATTACATGAAAATGAACATAGCAGTGTTCCTCAAACATGAAATTTGCAAATAGTAAAAGCCTGATATAATTGATTAGTCTCTAATCTGGTTCCTGAATGTCTTTCTTGACTCAAGATTAATTTACTCTTTAATTATATTTAAATGGCCTAGTCTATTTGTATATAAAAGTCTATATACTTTTTTGGCTTTAGTTACTACTTAATAGCATAAAATGTATATTTTCATCTAAAATGAATCTCCCTTTGTTTCTCTGCAGGGTGATATCCAGCAACTGTTAATTATAGCTGACCCTAAAGCAGCTTATGACTACTGTGAGCATTATAGCCCAGACTGTGACTCCCCTAGCCCCAATGCTGCTCAGGCTCAGGAACCACATATTGAGGAGGTGAGTATAGCCATTTATAGCTAACATATTCTTTGTTAAATCATATTTTCACACACTTAATATGATTATTTATTTGTTTTTGGCATGTTTAAAATGAAATAATTAACCTATGCTCTTTTCCATATTGTAGCATTCTACTCCATTCTAGGAAGTGACACTCCAGGGCAACAAAAAGAAGAGGAATTATTGTTGTAGTTTCTGTTGAAAAATATTTTTCCCTTGCATATATTTTAAAAACAGGTTTCCTATATACCTTGTTTCTGTTTGAGTGTGTGATCATTCTATGTATGCGAATTTCATCTTTTTGTAGAAATATTTTTGAAAGATATCAAGAATTAGCTTTCTGAATTATATTAAATCAGCACTATATAATTTCTACAAATTGTATTACAGTTTTCAGTATTTATCATTTCTGTAGTTGTTTATGTGACTGAAAGCATTTTGAGATATAATCACCTGTTCTACGGAGGCTAAGATTGATGTATAACTGAAGCTCAGGAATTCTGAGGAACCGTATGTATAAAGTTTATCAAGTGTGCTCTTTCAGTCTGGCACCAAAATGGTGAAACCCTCATAGGTGTGTATGGGGGAAAAGAAAATACTGTGCCTAAGGAAGGATAAAATGACTCAGGTCAAAAACAGAGAAAGTCAAAGCTTCTATACCAAGTAACAGGGAATCAAGTCAGTAGCTGCTATATTCTAGTCTAGATAGGCTGGTTAATCTTAGTCTCAAAAGAAAAAAAAAAACATTTTGAGATACCAAATTACATTAAATTTTTTAAAATGAGGGAAAAGTATTGAGGTTAAGAAATCTATTATTTTCATTATAAATTAATAAATAATATGGTAATATTAAGGAATATTGATTTGCAAAATTAAATATTCTGTTACATTTTGAGATGACTTACTTAGCTTATCTTTCTTATCCTATCTAGATTCTGTCTACTTTCTTATTATTTAGGAAGTCAGAAAAAAATGTGACCTTCCAGTAGTTCTATAATATTAACATTTCTTATGCAAAATTTGCCTCAACAAATAAAAATAATAAAATATAATTGGCATAAACCAAACTAGGTACTTAATTTCCTTCTTCTCAATTTGAAATTGTAGAAGAAACAATATTTCTAGTATATTTCCAAATAGAAAAATAAAAATAGAGAATTTATTTTGTTTAGAAACAATATATCTACATAATTGAACAATAAATGTTTCATTTATCTATTTATATCTATCTACTTATCTATCTACAATGAGTCTCAATATAACATTTCTAAATGAGAAATGGCACCTTTCAAGTTGATTTATGATTTCATGGGAATATAGATGTAGATGGCTATTAATGCCTAGTGTTCATGAATAAGAGGTCTAAATGAGAAAATACTGAAATATACTAATAAGGCATACTGATAGAAAACTATCCCCTTGGACAGGCCAAAGAGGGTTCTGCTAATAATTATTTCCACTGTGACTTTTGACAAATCACTTCATATCTCAAAATCCTAGACAATTCTTTAAGGCTATTACTGGAAGAGCTTACGTAGATCTTGGTGGAGGTAGAGAAGGGGAGGGGAGAGAGAGAGAGAGAGAGAGAGAGAGAGAGAGAGAGAGAGAGAGAGAGAGAGAGAGAGAGAGAGAGAGAGAGAGGAGATTCTTGAAAGAAGATGTCATGGATTTCAAAATCAAGAAATTTTTAGCTTCTCAGGAATGGACAACACAGTATTTTCCTTCATCTAATTATCAGCTTATTATATTATCAATTGGTTTTAGTTAATTTTTCCTAAAGAGAATGCATGCAGATTTAATCAGAAATAGACATTCAATGGGTTTTCCCTTTAATATAATAATTGAATTTAAATTAAGAAAATAGTCATATAAAGAAATCCTTTTGTATACCAGAATTGTGCTCTACATAGTGCATTTTTATGTGCCAATATTTACTTGGATGTAATGTTAGGGTATTGTTATTAAAATTGATTCTTTACCACATTTTATAGAAATATAAGAAATACATGAAAATGACCTGATTTTTTCCCAACATTTGTTATCTAGTCTAATTTTTTTGCTGAGCTTGAACTCATTTTATTGTCCAAGGACCCCATATTTCATCACCTCCTTCTTAAAATTTATTTTAGGATTTTCTTAGAATATCAATGATACCAGGAAAGGGAAAATTAGCATAAGTGGTCTGTAGGATTATTGACTGTAACTTAGCATTTGATATTTCAATGCATTGTATAATCCTAGTAATTATGACATATATATTTCTCTTCGAACTCCCTCCCTCTCACTCTATCTCTCTGTTTCTCTGTCTCTCTTTTTCTCTCCCTCTTTTTCTCTCTATATTTACACATATACATATATGTTTACACACAGAGAAAATACAGGAATTGTCTCTCTTGATAAGATAAGGGAAGATAAAAGAAGATAATGAACAAATAAATGAGAAAGATTGGCAGAAAGGAAAATTATTTTTAGTATAGACTAAACAAGGATTTTGAACTATAAGTGCACTATTGCTGTGGAAGGCATATCATAGCTTTGATTGCATGTTATAATGCTAATAATTGTTGATATTTCACTTCCCCCTCAGTCTATGACCTTATGGTTATATATAGATAGTATAATATTATTTAATAGCTAAGAAGAGCTAAAATTTATCCTATGTTTTAATATTTGCAGTGTTTTATATATAATATTTCTTTTGATCTTCATAAGAAGCTTGTAAAGAAGTTACTATTGTTAGTCTAATTTTATAGTTGAGGAATGTGAGGGTGAAAGAGGAGGCTAAGTGATTTGCTGGGGGGGTCACATAGCTAGTATTGTTTAAGGAAAGATTCAGACATATGACTTCCTAACCCCAAGTCCAATACTCTGTCCATGTTGATAATTTTACTTTCCTTCTTTCTAATGTAAATTAAAAATGGTTATTTTACAGTATTGCTAGCCAGTCATATGTGCATTTGATAAAATACTAATTTAGCTTTTCTTTTTTTAAAACTATATGACAACCTGATAAAGCAACAAAGAAATATTATTTCTTATTAAAATGAATTAGTAGTAATGAAAAGGGGCTATACATTATCCAAAGCATCTTAGGTTTTATTTGTTCTTCTTCTTACAATAATAACTAAAGATAGATGCTTCCATATCAGAATTGCTGTGTGGAATTCCAAAATGTGATAAATCAAAATATTTCTCATTAATTTCTTTATACTTATGCATGCCATTATATTGCATGTTAGCATTTTTATATTTGATTTATAAATAAATGACTTTGTCCTTCCCAAGGCAGAGAAGTGAACAGAGGATGTTTCATATCTGCTTATTTGGTATTCTTTAAATCTTCTCCTTCTATTTTCAAGGGCATTGAATATTCCCTGCTGTGTTCCAGGCACTGAAGACATGAACTCAAAATTGAAAAAAAGCCTAATTTGTTAACATAATTTTATTTGTAACATACTCAGCACAAATTGAATAATCATTTACTGTTAGTAATAAGACTAAAGAAGATAGATTTTTAAAATGTTAATTTAGAAATAATTTAATAAGTTAACTAATTTTGATTTAATCGCTATTGAGTTGTGTAATGGTTATGGATAGTTCCTAAAGAAATCTAAAACAGAACAAGAAATGAGATAATCTCCTAGAAATATATATATATTCCTGGAAGAGAAGTTCATATTTTCCCTTTTGATCCTTCTGTCTCCTTTCATTTATGGAAAATCATTATTTGTTATTAACTTATGCTTATCATCAAGATGCTATAATGCTGAATTTTAGATTTTGAAGCATCTCAGAAATAATTACTTTTTCCTTACCCTAACATTTTCTAATTAAGGAAACTGAATTCCAGAAAGGAGATATGACCTTGTCAAAAATCATAACTAGGTAGTTACAAGAATTAAAACATTTCTAAATCTATTGTTTGGAAATTGTCTGAAATGTGTCCATAGTTCCCAACTTCCTTTGTAGCAAGAGCATTATTTCCTACTCACCACAGGGAATTCCCTGTGAAATCAAACTTAGATTCCAAGTGGAGAGTCATAATTCTACCTTACATGGGGAAAGGTAAATTTGGATGATCTATAACTTTTGCATGAATTTGCAGTTTCACTTTACAAATCTGCATATATTTTCCTATTCATTTGGTAAAATTCTATATGCCTCAAACACCTTTACTTATTTCCATTTCATTTCAGGAACTATTAGAAATTCACATAAAATTTTAAAATAGAAACTTTTGTTTTTAGAATCATTTGCTTTATTTAATTACTTATTAATATTTTGCACACCAAGTTTCCTAGCATTATATAATAGTTTTATGTCAAATGTAGGCACTATATGTAATTAATGAAGATTTTTTTAAAGGTGAGGACTATTACTACTATAGTTAACTTTAATTAAAAAGCAAGAATTTTAGAAGTGTTTTGTTAATATAATATAGTCACAATTTGATACATTTTAGGTTGATATAAATTGAAATGGAGCTGTAATTAATTATTAATAAAATTTTTCTAGAAAGTTATACATTGGATTCAATTACTTCAAATTAGAATTTTTATGGTCATGGTCAAGTTGCAAACATGTGTATGAAATTCCTTTCCTTATATGTCCATAAGAATCTAGACTAAGCTTTGTAGTATGGCTATATTAGAGAATGCTGCCATGTGTTTAGTTTAGGACTATTCTCATTTTAAAACTAAGCAAAGTTCATACAAGTAGCAACTCATTGTCCTCTTAATCTCATGAAGTATTTCAAGCTTATTTAGTTGTTTATAATGGTAATGAAACAATATCTAATCTTCCTTAAATCAATAGAAATATATTTGGCCCTTCTTAAATTTAATTTAGTAAATACTAATTTATGTTTAGCTTGTATACTTTAGATGGAGGTTTCTCAGACTTTTTGTGTCATGAGCTCCTAGGTAGTCTTAGAAAACTTATGGACCCTTTTTCAGAACAATGTTTTTAAAGCATAAAAGACATTATATAGATTCAAAAAGTTTCAATTATATTGAAACAAATATTTTTATCAAGTATTTTTTTTCTGAAAAGTTGATGTATCCTAACTTAAAAACTGCTCCTTTAAACAGATTTGTGCTTTCCTTTCACTAGGTTTTAAATGTATGATAGGGATCACAGAATCAGATAATTTGAGACTTGGAAGGGATGTTAGTGACCATCTAGTCAAACTATACTATACTATACTAATCCCACTATAAGATACATAATAAATGACCACCCAGTTTCTGCTTAAAGACTTCCAAAAAGGGGACCCAGCATCTTTCAAGTCTATATATTCTATTTTGGATTGTTTTAGTTATTATTGAAGTTTTTCTTTACATGAAGGCTAAATAAGCATCTTTGCAACTTTAATCAATTGCTTCTGTTTCAGCAAGAGATGAATTCCTCTCACACATGATAAAATTTCAAATATTTGATCATAGCCATTATATCCCCCATTTTCCTTGAGGTTATTTATGCAGCTAGTCCTTATCTGTCATGAACTCAAAACTAATTTTTTTTTACTATTTTTCTTGGTCTCCTTTGGGCATTCTCCATCAATCATCAATGTCATTCTTAAACATTGTTACTGAGAACAGGGTATAATTCTGGAAATGAGATATGATGAGTGCTGAGTAAAATAGTACAATCACCTCTTTTATCTGGAAGCGATGCTCATCTTTATATTCTCTAAGATCTTACCAGCTTTCTGGCGACCAAATCATATTCTCAGATCACACTAAGATTGTAATCAACCCTATTTTCTCACATAATAATTACCATATATTCAGGACCCCCATATTATGCTTCTGAAATTAATTTGTTTTGGGTATCCTAATGTAAGATGTTAGATTTATCCCTATGAATTTTATCTTATGAAATTTAGCCTAATATACTTATTTGATCCAAAAAAAATCCTTTTGGATGCTATCTATCATCTAGCATATTTTCAATCTTTCCTAGGTTCAAAGATTGAAAATATGCTGGATAATAGGTAGACAGAAAAGATATTCATCTAGTCCAACCCTCTTATTTTGAAGAGAAGGAATATGTGGCCCAGGGAGGTTGACTAGGTCAAGTTCACAGAAGTAATAGGGCATTGGAATCCTTATCATCTGAAATCCTTACAAGGCTTTTCCATTGTATCACATGACCTTTCAATTTTGCTTAGATGGTCAAAGGTTATTAATAGTGTCTTTACATGTTTCTTCAGCCATTTTTTCCTTTTAGTCCATCTGAAAATGAACTATTTCACTATCCATAGCATGTTATGAGTCATAATCATTTCAGGTGCTGTAGTTAATTGTCATTTAATGAAGATTTTGGAAGATGGGTTATTTTTGGCAGTAAACTTTTGCTCTAGAGTGATTTAATTAATTAAATTGACTCATTTTTGGAATACATTCTTAACATTTCATTCAGGAATGGTATTTCTAGAAAAGAAATGATGTGTGTCTATTAAGAAGAAGGTCAGATTATGAATATTTTTCAACATAGAATCATCTGAAATAACATGATTTTATGGTGATTGTGCATAAGAAAATATCTTCAAATCAAATTAATTGTCAAATATCTATTTTAATATCCTAACTCTTACTTTATGTTCTTCTCTGTCAATTAACTTGCTTTTTCATTATTATTGTATTTTATCATGAATAAGAAAATACAATAGTTCTATTTTTCCCAAAAGATCGCAATAGTGCTTTGCTCTTTAACCTTTACTGTGAGTAAAAGTTAAAAAGTCTTTCTACCACTGCTAACATCATATCTTGCTGTTAACATAGTTGCCTGATATTTTTCCCTCTGCAATGTAGTATGCACCTGAAGATATTATCGAATATGACTATGAGTATGGGGAAGCAGAGTATAAAGAGGCTGAAAGTGTAACAGAGGGACCCACACTAATTGAGGAAACCATAGCACAAACTGAGGTAATGATGAAAAAGCCCCAGTGTTCTGCTTTTTGTCTTTGTGTGGTTTGTCCTGTCATCATTTGTTCCTCAAACTGATCATATTCCTTCCATTCAGTCTTTCCCCTCCACCTGAATATCAGTTATTTTCTTTCATTTGACAGGAGACTTGAAGATTGGCTGATGATTTCTGTTTGCTTTAGCTTTCTTTTTATTCATACTCTCTCTACTTCCCTTTTCATTTTATTTATGTTATCCATTGCATTTTCACCATTGCATTTGCAGAAAAAGAAATCCAATTACCAAAAGAAGAAGAGAACAGTAGCCAGTAACTCAAAGGAAAAATCCAAAAAGGTCATGCTTCCCAAATCTGAAAAAAATGCATCTAAGAAGAAGAAAAGTTACCAGGCCGCAGCCAGAGGCAGACTAGGGGTAAAGGTAGCATTGAAAAGACAAATCAAGATCTCTCCAAAGTCAAGACCGGAAGATCTCTGATAATGAGTCATAGTCCTAACCCAAGTAGATTAATAAGTCTCTGGCTAATACCATAACCTAATTAATTAATAATTCCTGTAAATTTTCCAGATTAGCTGTTATTCTCACTAATTGTTTTATTTTTAAATGTTATTCTTAGGCAAATGTTGTTGATGATTTTCAAGAATACAACTATGGAACATCTGAAAGCTACCAGACTGAAAATCCTAGGCGGGCATCAGGACCAAATGAGGTAATATATCTATAGGAAGAACTTAACTGTGATTGTCTTTTTTTCACAATGTTATATTATTTGATATATAACATACCTCACTCTAGAAAAAAATCTATAATCTCTGAAAAATTCTATCTCATTATGCCTTTTGCCAAGGTAAGAAAAATGCTTATAATTTTCTATAATTCTTAATAACAATTCATTTCATAAATCAGCCCGTTCAGCTATCAATTCCAGAATTATAACATTGAATTGGCAGGTTTCCTTATTTTTTAAATTGTATATTGAAGTGAATGGCCAACAGTTTTCAGATACATTGCAAATGTAGATGTTTTGATATTCCAAATTTGGGAAAAAATAAAAGAAAGCAATATAGTTGAAATAAGAACTCATCCAGTGATGAAGTTATATTATTCCATCAGTTGAAGAATTAAACACAATATGCTGGCCAACTTTTTCATGAATATGTTTTAAGACTAAAACTGATTCTTCACAGCTAAAATATTCTGAATCAACTGGTTTGGGGGTAATGACTAATTATAAAAGTCTTTCAGATAGTTCATTTAAAAAAATCTTAGGAGATGTACAAAAGCAAATTTACTATAAGAGAAATTACATCATATTTATCATAATCCTTAAAACCAGAGGATAAGGTTAAGTGCCATAGTATAAATATAAACATATTATAAGAATTACCAATTATAATTTAATCATAAATGGTAGTAAGCCAAAAAGTTTTAAATAAATTTATAGATAATTTCTCTTATTCCTCACAGTGAAAATAAAGTATGAAAGTCTTAACCTGAAAGCATTTTATTTAGAATCCCCAAATTTTAAGGTCAAAAGGACCTGAGGGATCATCTGTTTCATAATCCTCACTTTACAAATAAATAAATTAAAACCCAGAGAATTTAAATGACTTCCTTAATTTCATAGTCTGAAAGTAATAGAAATAGTATTAGAATACAGATTTCTCCACTCCTTAGCCAATGGTCTTTTATCCTTTTCTCATCTCATTACTCCAGTCTTTTTTCCCCTCTTCTTTCTTCTTTTTTGCTCTCCCTTCTTTATACTACTCTCCCTTCTTTTCTTCTTACATTTTTACTGAATCATTTATTTCCTACTATTAGAGAAGCTTAGTTCTGACAAAATCTATGCTAATTTTTTAAAAGCTCTAGTTGGATAGATGATATTGTTTTATGACATTTGACTTTAATATATGTTCTATGACAAAGAATTGAATTCTAGATTGCTGAACTTCAATTTAAAAACTATATGAAAGAAGCATTTATTTTTAAATGTACATTTTGGAAAATTGACATATATGTATTTATTTATTTACATGAGGAATTAAAATGCTCATGAAAAACATGTTATGTGTCAGGTACTGTGCTAGATGTTAGGATTGATGATTTCATACCTCCTTCCCAAAGAATTAAGATCAAAACCTGACATCAGATGTGAGATCAAAAACATAATTGAAAGATATTATTGTTAAAGTGATAGCTCTAAATAGATTCTGCTTATTCTTATTTAATACCAAAGCATTTTTATGTTATGGTTACATCAAACAATTTCTACTATGGAACATTTTTACTGGGGGATAGAAACTTAAAACATAGCTAAGGTAAATGTCTTCCCAAAAGTTAGATGCAGCCATGAAAGTCCTAACTCTCACCATAATGCTTGGCTCAATATACAATATAGTTTTCCTGACCACAAGCACTAATTTTGATTTCAAAAGGTCTTTTGCTTCAGTACTTGGTCACAAAGTTAGAGTCTTAACTTAAATAATTTTGTGCCAAATTTAAAAAACAATTATTCAGTGTTGTCATGATATATAATTCACAATATTCATAATACAACAGGATAAAACCATATGATTGAGTAAAAAAATAGTGATTTATTTTAATCAGTTGTCATAACAGCTGCTATTTCCCTTATTAAGATTTCTTTTTGACTTGAAGGTGGAATATATCTTTGCTTCTGTACATCTCAGATAAGATATTATTGAAAAAATTAGTACCTTAAATCATTGCTTTGTGTTTTACTATTTGCTGAATAAGCAACTAGAAGATGCAAGGGTTATATAAATATATAAAAGTTTTCAACTTATTTTCCAGTAAATTTTGCAGAATCCATTTTGAATTTCACTACCTTTTCATCACTTCAAATGAAAACCTCATTGTGAGAATTCATATTATTCAACTTACTAAGTGTTCTGCAAAATAATTATAAATATATAAAATATTATACATATAGATATGTAATATTTTATTATATTTATGAAAGTTGAAATATTTAACCTTGCATTCGATGTTGTTGACAATAGTAAAAATTACTGAGCCTATCAATGAAACCATTGCACTCCCTAAATGTGTTACATGCAAATTTTTAAAATATATCATTGTATATGTGTTTTCATGTTTTATTTTCATTTTTGCTTGTTCAAAATTTGACCTTGGACATATGAAACTGAACTGACTAACAATGGCAGTTTTCAATTGAACTGGCAAATATACATGTTCAACTTCATGTTAGATATTTGCAAAGCACCCTAAAAAAGTCAACAACTTGAAATCAGTATTTCTTTTACTTTATTGAAATACCTTTCAATTTTCCTGAAAGGCTAAGTTTTCTAGGCCTTCAGGTACAAAAAATAATACTAGAATACTACTGACCTGGCTTCTTATGACATGCTGCCATCTAGTATCAACATATGCTTTAATTGCTTTACTAACAATAACCCTCATGTTCTCCAATCCTTTACTACTTGAATAAATAGCAAGATCCAGTTGAAGAAGTATTTACTGAAGAATACATAACTGGAGAGGATTATGATTCCCAAAGAACAAAAGTCGAGGATAACCAGTATGAAAGCAAAGGAGTAGACGGCAGGGATTCTGATCTTCTGGTAGATGGAGATTTAGGAGAATATGATTTTTATGAATATAAGGAATATGAAGATAAACCCACCAATCCCACTAATGAAGAATTTGGTCCAGGTGTGCCAGCTGAAACTGATATTACAGAAACAAGCGTAAGTTGGTATTAGGACAAAATAAATGTGTTTTGTTTGTGTTGTTTTTTAAATTTTTTCATATTGGTCTTATTGTTATTTTAATCTTTAGATATTAACTTTTTTATTTCCCAAGAGGTTTATGAGTACAAACCAAACATAACCCCAAGAAAAACACACTTTTCCGCATAAGCATGATTACAAGGAAACCACCTTTCTCTTACGGAGAGAAGTTTATTTAAACAATTAAAAAGTTTTGAATTAATGTTAAAAGTTAATTTATATTATTATATAATAAATTTATATAATGTATAATTATATAATTAATATAAATATAACTAGAAATGCTACAAATGTATCTACATAGTTCATCAGTTAAAGTTGTAATGTCAATTTACCAGATGTTAACATCATATATCATTGTTTTATCTTAATACTTTAATAATTGTTTTTATTCATTGAAATGCTATGTTAGATTCACAAGGTTACTGCAGTATATTTTGATGGACCCAATAATTCAATATCATATCTGGATTTAATAAAAATTCTGCTCACATGCTCAATTTATTTTGTTTATCTTAGCTAGTGATATTCTCCTAGAATGATACATAATATATTCCTTTTAAAAAGAATCTTAAAGGGGCAGCTAGGTGGCGCAGTGGATAGAGCACCAGCCCTGAAGTCAGGAAGACCTGAGTTCAAATCTGGTCTCAGACACTTAACACTTCCTAGCTGTGTGACCCTGGGCAAGTCGCTTAACCTCAATTGCCTCAGCAAAAAAAAGGAAAAAAAAAATCTTAAAGTCAGTGTAGTCAATTTTAATGGCAAACTGTTATGTATAATCAAACATATTTAAACTTTATTTAATTTTTCTTTGGACAGATACATGGCCATGGTGCCTATGGGGAAAAGGGGCAAAAAGGAGAACCAGCTGTGGTTGAACCCGTGAGTATTCATAAGGATGTGTTTTAAGTTTGATGTGATTGTGTTTTTTGGGTGATAATTACATATAATTTAAAATTATACTTAATTTATCATATTTAAGATAGTATTGTATAAAGTCTTTATAATTTATGATGTTGCCAATTGACAAATAGGTCATAGTGATACAGAATCTCTGTATATCAACAATGAAACCTAAAAGTCTTAAGCTTATATAGATGCTAACAAATTTTGTGATTCTCTGAGGGTTTACTTGGGATTATATAATTATGTAGAATGGCTTCATAGATATATAGTTATATACTATGATCCTAGAATCTCCTTCAGCTTCAAATTTCCTAAACTTCTTTATTTGGTCCACCATTACATTACAGACATGGACATAATGTCCTGCTTACAGCATCAAAGGGCTACATATTTCTTGCCTTTGTGAAAACAGAGAATTCTCATCCAAAATTTCTATGGCATGAATGCAACTTCTGTAAAGCTCAAAGTCATAGTGTCCAGTTTGGTTATGCAGCTAGCTAATGTCATGGGAGGAAGCTCGTCACTTATGCCAATAGATCTGAGATTAAGATGGGGAAGATTCTGTGGGGATTTATTTTTACTTTTAGCTCATGGAGAAGCTGCTGGGATCATAGATGTAGTGCTGGAAGGAACCTTAAAATCATCTAGTCCAAAAACCTTCATTCTACATAAGTGTAAACTGAGGCCCAGGCAGATAAAATGATGTGACATAGAAGTAGAAATCAGAAGTAAGACTTAAATCAAGATCCTCAGACTTTAGAAGCAATAATCATTCTGCTACCATGAGGTTCAGGGAGATTAATTGACATCCCAATTTATGTGTTCAATAAGCAGCAGAGCTAAGCCCATATCTCCTGATTATTGAACCAGTGCTCTTTTTGTTATATGGTACTAGAGAGATTTTAAATCATGAGGGAATGTGATGGAGTGAATAGTAAGCCAAACTCTGCACAAAGAGTTATTTACTGTTTCAAATCCTGCCTTTGGCTGCCATAGACTGGCTATGTGATCCTACTGGGGAGAGAGGAGAAGAGGGGAGAGAGGAGAGGAAGGAGGGAGAAGAGGAAATAGAAGGAGGAAGAGGGGTAGAGTGAGAGAATTTTTAGAACTGGGAAATATTTAATAATTGAGAACCAGAGAGGTAGAATAGTTCATCCAAATTAATTAATAATTAGAGGCAAAGCAGGACTAAAATCCAGCATCCTGGTAACAAAATTTTTATGCATATATTGAGACATCAGGATAATACAACTTCCTTTTGAGAATCTACAGAATAACAAAGTGTATTCTCCTGGAATTAATCTCTTCTCTGAGTAACAGTCAGCTAAATTTAACAACACAAGTATAGAACTTCTTGGGCAATTGAAAAGTCAAACTTACTGGAATTGACTGCTTTACATAATATGGCAGCTTCGTTCATGGCAAAAAACTTTTTGATAAGCTTTCTCCTGTTTCTCAAATTCAGGGGCAAACAATCCTTTGGTTCTAAAGTTAGAATATTGTGTCTATGACCACACACAGTGTGGTGTGTGTGTCAATAAGGAAAACTTAAAGTTGGATGTGTCACTATGTTCATAGCATATATTCCAATGATGGCATGGAAAATAATATTTGTTGTTGCTGATCATATGTGATCACAAATTATTGAAGATTTTTAGAATGAATTTAGCATCAAAAAATATTACAATTAAAAGCCTGCAATTGTTACTTTATTTTATTTCCAACTTAATAAAGATTTGAAAAATCATCTTTTTTAATCTTAGCTTTTCCTTTGTTTAATCAATTCAAGGAGATAAACATTTTGAGATCAATATTTCATCTAAATTCTTTTAGGAAATCATTTAAGTTGGATAATTTCTAGACTACTTAAACTGTGTACAATTTACAATATCTTCTTGTAATAGAAATTTTTTGCTTCTGAGTTGGCAAGAATATTTTTCAATTAGTTTTTATACCTTTCCTAAAAACTAGTATTTCCATTTCTAATGTCTAAAGTTGTTACTGTTTCCTTCCTTGTTTATTATCATTCCAACTTTGTTTCTCACAACTCTAGATTAAGGTTTAAAAGTATTATTCTTATTTCATGTCATATCATCGAAAAATATGTCTCTGTCTCCCACAATAACTAAATATAATGCATATTTTTTCTTCTTTTGGAAAATAAAATCAGAAATCAATGTTATAATTAGAGAACTAAATGAAATGGCTCATAGTAGAATGATGTGCAGGAAAAATAATTATGTTGTTAGTTTATTAAATATTTCTGGAATTCCTCATTGCTCATTTTTGAAAATGCAAAGTCGTCAAACAATTAATGATAATTAACAAAGTCTGCTAAAATATGGATGGAAGATATCCAAATTATAAAGTCACTCTTGCTCAATCATGGATTTTATTATTTTTTTGTTTTTTAAAATTGAAATAAATTTTAAAATAAGGGAAATGTTTAAATATCATATTGCATTTTCTCACACAAATCAGATGCATAGTAAGAACCTCCATTTCTGGGGAAATTCCTCATCTAAGCTCTTCTGCTCATCCTTTCTGATTATTTTGTCTTACATTTAATTCAAATATGAATTTAAATTCCACATCATTGACCACTGCAGTCTACAATTATTTTCTCCTTCTTTGGAATTGTTATATTATTTGTTGGTGAAGGTCATTCATTTGATACAAGTTCTTATATTAGTAATTAATTATACTTAAAATGTGATTCTAATATACATACTTTTCCTAACTCCCTCAACTCTATTCTGAGATTTGTTTGTCTTTTATTTAAAAGGTATTTGTGGATCTTTTAGTAATTCTAATACTGATCAGTGTCTTGCCCATAATAGATGTTTAAAAAAGTTTGTTATTGAGAATGATATGTAATTTAATGTAGAAAAAAAGTGTAAAAATCCTATAGTTTATCAAATTATTCAAACTAAATTGAGCCCATAATCTAGCTCCACCTCTTTTTTCTAGATTGATTTTTCATTATTCTTTTTATTATAGCCTTTGTTCAAAACAGACAATTTCCACACCCTTTGTTGTAGATAGATTAAACTTTTTCCATCAACAAATAGATACACAACTGAGTTAGAATGAATGTTCATTCTGGCTCTTAATTATATGCCACTCTACCAGCTTTCCCCAATCTTCATTGTGGCTTTTTTTTTTTTTTTTTTTTTTTTTTTGGTTTTTTTTTAAAGCTCAACTCAGGAAGTGGTATTTCAATTTTCATAGAGAAAAGCATCTTTTGAGACTTTCCTTCAGTTGATAGCATTGTCCTCCTTCTTCCAAATGACTTTATATTTGTAATGTTAAAATGTATACATATTATTTCCATTTTTTTTAATTTCAAGGAAGATTTTCTTTGTATCTTTGTCTTTTAATTGTCAATCAGTACCTAGATCATGAGAGGAATTTTAAAAATATTTCCTGATTTGCAGTCAATCAGTGATGATTTTTAACTATTTGTGGCTAGGCACTGTGAGAAAAACAAATGGAAAAAAAACCCTATTTTCAAGAGTCAAGTCAAAGATTTGTATGATCTTTCAAAGATAATTACTGTCATTTTTTTTAAATATAGGGGATGCTTATTGAAGGGCCACCAGGACCTGCTGGACCTGCTGTATGTGAATATTTTAAATTTTTGTTTTTTAAACTATTTTCTTTTATACTTTGTCTTGATCAATTAGTTGCTTAAACTTGCCTTTGAATGAATACATTTTAAATGTTTTCCTTAGTTACTTAAAATATTCATTTTAAGTGATCATTACAAGAATTATAAGGATGTTTGTGCTGCTTCTTATATGTAAAACACTTTTGTGTTTTTATTTCTGTTGTTCTGAATTAAATTATTATCTTGGTACACAGTGAAATAAGTTTTTCTTCTTTTTGTAAAAAAAAAATTGCCATTACATCATTCAGTTTATCTGAATGATGTAATGAAAAATTTTAAAAATTAGAATTAGGTGACATATAGCATTTTGAAATCTGCAATGTACTTTTCATACCTTATCTCATTTGATCCTTATAGAAATAATATGTTTCACAGAAAGTGTATTTGAATGTCACAAGAGGATTTTTTCCTTTTTAGAAATCCCCTATGCCAATGAAATTATAAATAACCAATTCAGTGTGGGTGGAGGTACGGAGAAAACTTGAACTGGGATCTTTCTGATTTTCAGTGTCTTTCTACTGTGCCACACTACCACTATTTCTCATATGTAAAATTAAGATACCTATAGTATTGTTATGCCATGTATGCACATTTGTAAAAATAGCTATTCGTGAAGATAAAATCTTGATCATGGTCAAAAAAACTATTTAGTGTCACCAAAAGAATTCTAATTCAAGTCACCTCCCCATTGACTCATGTGTAATAGTAAATAATAAAGTTTTCTTTGGAATATCTCATTTCTCTCTCAGAGTAGCTCTTTGGGAGAATGAATTAATAATAGTAATAATAACTCATTGATACACATATATAGGCATACTTAATGAAATTAAATTTTCATAAGATTATTCTTATGAATATTGATGATATTAGCAATAAGACATTGAGCTTAAAATTTAATTTATTTCTTCATAGGGTCTCATGGGTCCTCCTGGTCTGCAAGGCCCCACTGGACCTCCTGGTGATCCTGGTGAAAGGGTAAGTTGTTTTCTTCAATAATGTCCAGTAAATGCCAGAGGAAGTAAAATTCATTTGAAAGGTTTCACCTGTATTCTGTAGAAGAAATGAGTTTGTTTACTGAATATTAAGAAATGGTAATTTATCTTTAAGTATAAATTTAAAAATGAAAATATTTCATCTGTCTCAGGATCATCACTTAAATCACTTTTATTCCTGATTTATTTCAATGTTTATGTGATGACAACTACATGAAAACCTAATACTAAATATTTAAACACATACCCAAAAGTTAAATTATCATAGATTAAGTCCTCATGGGACAACTGAATTAGGAAGAGACCTCAGAAACCATCTAATCCAACCCCTATTCAAAGCATGAATCCCATTAAAACATTCCTAATAAGTGATTGTTTAGCCTTCCCTTAATGGGAGAATACAACATTACAGCAAAATCTGAGTTCTTCAAATTTCTGTCCTAAAATATGTACTCATTTGTGTTTATAGTAAGGCAGTCAAATTCCTTTTCTGAAGACCTCCAAAATTTATTTTTAATCAGTTAAATTTTGAAAGTAATTTGAAAGTAATTCAATGCCGGAGTATTTAGTCTTTTCAAATAAATTGACATTTGTATCTTCGAGAAAAAAAATATTTGGATTAAGTTCATTTCCTAAAAAATATTAAAAACAAGAAAAGGCTTTTTAAAAATAATTGTATAAATTGAATTCAATTTGATTATTTTCACAACTTGTATTTTTATGTGTTTCCTCCCTGTTTCATTAGGGTTAAATATAAGCACCTAGGCTAAAGATTCAAACCAGAGTGATTTCATTATGTTCTCCTTTGCTAGATCTGCAGACATGGCCACTCTCTCATTTTGGAATATTTATCTTGTATTAATGCATACATGACAGCCACTCATAGAACATATGTCTTGAAAATTCCTATTATATTATGTATTTATACTTTAATATTTTCAGGAATTATTTACATGAACTAGAATAACAAATTGTAAAATCTTAAAATTGATATTACTTTGAAATCAAACTTTTATTATTTATTTTAGTTCTATCTCAAAGTCATGAACTTGTTTCATCTACTTTTCCCAGTATTATTGGTCATAAATTTGAGGATCATTCTCAAAAGGATGTTCACAATCTCTCAATTTATGTACTTTACAACTAAATCTGATTTAATAAATATTCATGCTTTTGTACATTAAATTTCTTACCATTATTAAAACTATCTATGGTTATAGGAAAATACATATATCCAGTTCTAGGTGTGCTTTACCAACAAAGAAGGAATTAATGAGGAAATATTAAAACAAACCAATTATCTTATCTAACATTATATTATGGCATGATATTCTACATTTAAGGAACCTTGATGAATTTTTAATGTTCTTCATTTTCATACCTAGGGCCCAGCTGGACGTCCTGGTTTACCAGGAGCTGATGGTTTACCTGGCCCTCCTGGTACCATGTTAATGTTACCAGTAAGTATTTTTATATATAATTGTCAAGTTGTTGATACTATATATTATGGCAGAACAATTTCAAAAGCCATTTGTTAATTAAATATTTTTGTTAGTATTGCTTGATTATTTTACTTTGTTACAGAAGAACTCTCTTAAATTCTGAAATGTTTGTAATATTAAAACAAAATAGATCAATGATTATTTTTTGAAGTTTGAGTCTCCAAATTAGGGGGAGAAAAAGTAAAATTTCAAAAATTGGGCAAAATGTTAAGTAATTCAATGAAACTTTTTGAAATGTCTTACTTGGACAAAAATCCCAATAACCTACTTATGTAATATTTTTGATTCAATGCTGTAAATGGATGTATTTCCTATTATTTATCCCTCCCATCTACTATGTGTTGATTCTCTACTATGTGTTGATTCTCATAAATAACATTAGTAATATTAATGAACATCCATTTTTCTTTGTATTATTCATGACATTCCTTTCAAAGTTTCATAATCTTATTAGTATACTACCAAATTTAGTTGGTAACAAGATTATACAGAATATATCCTGAATATAATTCCACAAAGAATAAGCACCTACTTGAAGGTTCAAAGGCTAGCAAAATGTAAAGGTTAGGTTCTATAATACATTTCAGTTTTTCTCATCTCTTTACAGTTAATTTAATATGCTGCAAATCATCCCATTAAGGTTGATGTATGACAATGTAGGTAATAAACAAATTATGGGGTGATTGATCTTTTAAAGTAATTATTTGACTTATTCAGTGTATACCAGCATATTCCAATAATCCCCAATAATGGGAAAGGATAAGGCTGGCACATCTCTTGATTTTGAAAGGTCTAAGCTTTAGTAACATCAATGACATTTAGACATTCAGGCTAAGTCATAGCATCATTATGGAGAGACCCAAAAAGGAGCATATGACAGACTGCCTAAAGAGAGGCAAAATTTCAAATAGGAAAAAGTGCAGCAGGTTAAAGCTTTTGTGCCCATTAAAAATGGTATTTGGTCCTTAAGTGGAGCTGCTTGGGCAATATAAGGAAACCAAGTATCTTCCCCAAAATATATATATATATGTATATATATATATAATATATACAATGGAAATTTTCTATATAAAGAGTTTCACTAGTTTAGTTATAGTATTATTCAATTAAAAAATCCTTTTTAAAAAATGTATTTGTAATGCACATTATATATGCATAAACTAAGGAATTGATTTATATTAAGGATTTATAAATATATCAAAGGATCAATAAATCAATCAGTAAGTACTTTTTAATTGTCTTTTATGTTCTCAACACTATTTATAGACAAAGGACTTTAATGGTTGTATAGACCATCTCCTTGATTTGATGGATGAGGAAACCCAGAGAAGTTACTTACCCAGATTCAGACAGTAGACAATGTCAGAACCAGTATTTAAATATGTGGTCTTTTGACATCAAATCTAGCAGTTATTGTGCTATCAGTGCTGCATCTGAGGTAGATAAACTTCTCTAAGATCACAATATAGAAGGCATTCAAACCCTGTATTCATAGGAATTTGAGAATCTTACCATTAAGAGACACTATATGGTATATAATTAAATCAGTAAGGCAACTAGGTGGATAGAATGTCATATTTGAAATCAGGAAGATTCATCTTCCCAAGTTCCAATCTATTCTCATATACTTACTAGCTGTGTGACCTTGGGCTAGTCACTTAATCCTGTTTCCCTTAGTTTCCTCATTTGTAAAATGACCTAGGGAAGGAAATGGCAAACCACTTCAGAAACTCTGTCAAGAAAACCCCAAACAGGACCAGAGTCAGACATGACTGAAAACAACTTATCAACAAACAAGAGTAAACCATATCCTTCCAAAGCTCTTTCCAGAGCATATGAAAATCTTGGCTATTTATCTTTATCAGATCATTGATGCATTATTGTTCTACTCTATAATGTAAGACAACAAATGTGTTAAGTATAGCCAATTCCCAACTGTAGCTAAACTAGATTAAAATGTAATCGAAAATGTGTAACAAAATAAAAAAATAAGTATAATGTTAATTAGTATTTTTCTAAGTTCATATTTAATACTTAGGGGCATGTTTCCATTTGAATTTGACAGCATTAATTTAAAAGACAATGCTAGGCAGTAGAAGTGATACTAAGAGTAACTAAAACATAGTCCCTACCTTTACAGAGATTATAACTTAGTAAATAAAGAAGATGAAGACATAGGTTGTTATGATACATGATATATAACAAGCACATTAAAAATTATAACAGTTACTCAAAACTATACAAAAGGAAGAGTGTGAGTCCAAGAAACGATTCATGGTGATGGTCCATGGTATGTGTGGAATTAAACTTAATTAAAGAGTATATTGCATATGCCTATAGTGTGTTTTAAACTTTGCAAAGTTTGAAGTTAATTGAGTTAGTCAAGGAGTATTTATTAAGTGCCTGCAATATATGACTCTATATTAAACACTTGGAATAAAAAAAATAAAAAACAAAAGGACAAAAAATAAATTTCTACCCTCAAAAAATTCACATTCTAATGTGGAGAAAGAATGCAAATATGTATATATGTACAAATGAGATACATACAGGACAAATTGAAGGAAATCTCAGAGAAATAGCATGAGTTGTTTGGGGTGACACTAGGGGACTGCTAAAGATGTCTTTATCACTTTTATTTGAGTTTTGTAAAGGAAACCAGGAAAGTTAGAAGACAAAAGTGAATATAGGTAACCAATTTCAGCACTTGCTTAGTGATATCTGCTTAGAACAAACAAATTCAATGCTTTATTATTTTTATGTAGTTTCTTGGGAGTTATATGCAAAAGGACATATACAAATTAATTTTAATGTTATTTTTTCTATTTTTTAATCTTTACAGTTTCGCTATGGTGGAGATGGTTCTAAAGGACCAACTATATCTGCTCAAGAAGCTCAGGCTCAAGCTATTCTTCAGCAGGCTCGGGTAAGAATGCAGGTTTTGTTTTGTTTTGCTTTGTTTTGCTTTGTTTTGCTTTAACTTCCTAAAAGTCATATCAGGAAAAAAATGGAATGTAAACTTCCAAAGGGCAGCTAGATGATGCAGTCAATATATGAAGTGCTGATCCTGGAGTCTCAGGAAGAATTTTCTTCCTGAGTTCAAATCTAGTCTCAGACATACTAATTATATGGCCCTGGGCAACTCATTTAACCCTGTTTGCCTCAGTTTCCTCATCTGTAAAGTGAGCTAGAGCAGGAAACAACAAACGAATTCAATATTTTTATCAAGAAAACCCCAAAGAGGGCCATTAAGAGTCAGATGTTCCTGAAACAACTTCATGAGAATACCAAAGTTTCAAATTCTCTGCTGTTACAAGCTACTCAAAACATTCAAATATAATGGCAGGAAAAGAATGAAAAGCCTAGTCAGTTACATGCCACTTTAATGAACAAAATATTAGATGAGCTCTGAATACATCAATACAGCAAAGACCTGTGATTTCATTGATGATAGAAAACCTTCCATCAAATGACTCCTGAAAGGATGACTTAGAATAGAACTGGACCACTGATTTCAGTAGCATAGGGCTCTTCCAGTACAGAGACTTCTAAATATTTTACTAAAACTGAGATAAAATAGGAATGAAAGATATATATGTCCTTTAATCTCTTCACCTCTTTTTGAGGGATGTAACAATTTAAATATGAAAATTCAAAATCAAATTAATCTAAGAACATGCACTGTATTAGAGGTGCAAAATAAAGTAAATTTAGATTATTCCCTTTTCCATGACCTCATTAGCTCTGTGCTGTATAGTATTAAGTAGTTCATAAAACTAAAAGAATAAAACTTAGCCACTATTAATTAAAATATAACACTACCCCAGAATATTTAGTACATGGGATATATAACACATTTTATACCAAATTTTAGTCTATATAGTCTGCAAACTTGTTAAAGTTATCTGGATATGATATCCTCTTTAGAAATTCCCAGATAAAGTCTCTTGTCAGCTACAGATCTGTAAAATATGCATTTTAGATGTTATTTTGTTAATTATTCCAATCTCAATAAAATGTGAAAGGACAAAATTCAAATGCCATCTTAATAGATTTTTTTCTGCATAGAACTTTTGCTTTAGGTCAAAGGGTGGCACTGTGGATAAGGTGTTAGACCTGAAATCAAGAAGACCTGAGTTACATTCCTGAATCAAACATTTACTAGCTATATGACTATGGGAAAATCACTTTGAATTCTTAATATCAGTTTCATTCTGTATAAAATGGGGATAATTATCTGCTTCTCAGAGTTAATATCAAGTTAAAAAAAATAAAGTGTTTTGCTATTTTTAGAATACTATATAAACGCCCGTTCTTATTATTAGGTAAGAGGGACAGTGAGAACAATATTAAACAATTGTATGATCTGTAGTAACATATAATAATGATGGTATTGATGAAGAAAATAAATACATTTGTCAAATACTTTTAATTTTGAGAAATATTTTTTTACAAAATCCCCATGAAATAGATAATAGAGGTTGGATTAATTCTAGTTTACAAATGAAGAAATTGAGATTCTGATAGATCAGTTAATCATAGCTAAAACATATAAGAAATGGATTTTATGTAGCAATTGAAAGTAGAAAAACAGCTTTATATATATTATCTTGCTTTATCCTCATAAATTGTGTAAAGTAGGTACTATCTATTGCATTGTTATGTCTTTTCCAGATAAGGAAATTGAGACCCAGAAAGGCTAACACAGTATGTTGGGCAGTAGGTGTATGTGTCAGAAGTGGGATTTGATTATTTCATTTTTATTCTCATTTCTGTGTTCTTTCTGCTACTTCATAGTGTCTCTTAAAATTAATACAAGTCCAGTCAGAATTTAAACTTAACTCCTGACTCTGTCTAGCATTTTATCTACTGTGCTACTCATTAAATATTCATTAAGTCAGTTAAGCATTTGTTAAATATATATATGCAAATTAGAGTTCAAGACATCAGAATTACTTTGTAGTTATGATTCAGGCCCTACTAAAAAGGAACTTATAAATTTTGGGCAGAAGTGTAAATTATTGCCTCAAAAAGAAAAGTGAGGTGTGTATGAAGAGAAGATGCAGAGGAAATAGCAGAAATTTAAGGAAGGAGAGATTAGTTCCTGTAGAATGGTAAGGGAAGGATATAAGGAATGTGACATCTGAACTAATTCTTAAAAGAAGGAACCAGCTTGGAGCAATGGCATGAAACTCAAATATACATGGGAGGTGGGTAGCATTTTGATTTAGAAAAACTCATATTAACATGATTGGTGTTATATTTTTATTTATTTTGTTAAATATTTCTAAATTATACTTTTTCCCTGGTTTAGTATAATTTCATGGCATGTGATTGACATTCCTGGGCTTGAAGGACAGTTGGAAGTAGGGTCAAGGGAGATGTCTCATGAGAAAAGGCAAAGAAGTGGAAGAGGACAGAGGAAGAATAAGGGATGGCCAGTGTGTACTTTGGGCCAGAATGTGAAGGGAAATAATATGAAATAAGTTTGGGCAGACATGTTGGAGTGAGATTGTGAAGGACCCCAAATTTCCCCATAATTAAATATTGTTAATATTGTTATGCTTTGTTTTCTTAAATATGCCTGAAAGGAAATTGCCTTTAGGGGCTACAAAAAATCCTTTTCATTCTTAAATCATTGATACATAAAACATATTTAAACATTTAAATTTGCTTCCCAACTGTTCCTATTATTTATCTTTAAAAAAGAGATTGCATTGAACCTGCTGTAAAAATTAACAACAATAAATAAAATAGCTAGCATTTATATTGTACTTTAAAACCTGTGAAGCACTTTGTATGTTATCTCATTTAATCCTTCCAACAGCCCTATGATTCTAGTGCTATTATTAACTTCATTTTATGGATGAGGAAATAATGAGGGAAGTAGTAAAGAGTTAAATGAATGGAGAGTATTTTAGAAAATTGACTAGACTCACATAGTTAGGAAGTGTCTGAAACAGGATTTAAACTAAGATTTCTCTGATTCAGTATCCAATATTCTATTCACTCCTTCACTTAACTGTTTAAAGAGGAAATACTTTTATTTTTCTCAAAGAATTTTGCATTCCTCATATCATTGTCCTTAATAGTCCAGTAAAAGAGATATGAACAATAATTCCCATTTTGTGGATATTTAAAAATTAGGAAGTGTCTTTTTCAAAGTCATAAGGCAAGTCAGTATCAGGGCTATGACAAATTTGGTAGTCTTTGTAATTTTCTTTAATGATTTGGTCTACTCCTTATATTTTAATGAGTTCTGTTTACATAATATCTGAATATGATATGTGTTTGACCACTAGTGATTTTCAATCTTCACAACTATATCACTGAAACATATATCATAGCTTTAAAAATGACAGTTCCATATTTTACATATTCAACATGGATATCTGTTGCTTCATGGAATCAATATATTTTGCCTAATGTCACATAGAAATCAAATTAATTTTCTTGTATATTAAATCCTAAGTAACTTAGAACAGATTTAAAAAATGTGCATTTGCTTGAAGCCTCCAGAATAGCATGATTCATTTTTTGTTATGTGCTTTTTAATAATCCTAATAGCATGCTCCAAAAAAATAAGATAATTATTTAAGAAAAGCCAACTTTACCCATTTGAAATGTTATTTACTCTGAAAACTACCATATGGAAAAGTCTGTCTTATTATGAAAGCAGCTTCACAAGGGAAAATTATATTTACATTAAGTTGTTTATTGTTTTGAAATTGTCAGGAAATTGATTTTTCCTCCCTTTTAATTAAATCACATTAATGTGAGTCATGGCTCTGCTCTTTATTCAAGTTGAAATTATAGGATGCAAAATAACATATTGCAGCAATATTGTTGTTTGTCTTCCATGGGGAAAATATTTCTTTGTTGGTGATGAATGATCAACTTTTCTCGCATTGGGCTACTTATTTTGGGTGAATTATGCATAGCTTATATATATATATATATATATATATATTCTTTATATCAGTTATTGACAATCAGAATATTGTTTTAAGAATTAATTATTGATTTTATTCTTTCTACATGATTCCAGATTGCACTCAGAGGTCCACCTGGCCCAATGGGTCTAACTGGAAGACCAGGTCCTGTGGTATGTTATACCCCCCCATGCCATAATATTGAATACCAAGTATTAATAGGCTACTTATGAGAAAATTGATATGTTTTATAGTGTGTGTCTCACACATATACAAATAAATACATATACATATATATAGTATATCTGTATTATGTGTGTATGAGTATACATGTATGTATGTCTGTGTGTGTATATGTGTGTAGTCAGATACCTTTGCCAGACTTTAATTTGTAGTAAATATTTTTAGAATATTTTCTTTAGTTTTATAACAATTTACTCTTTAAATGAGTTCTTTATGTCAAGATTGAATAACTAAGAAATGATGTTATTGTTAAGTTTTGGAGGTATGTTTATAAATCATCATGGATCTGATTTAATTAGCAGAGTTACTAAAAAGATTTTGAAGCTATGAATAAAAGTTCAATTATTTCATGAATTCTCCAATAATTCTATGGATCTATGATCTCATTGGGTTCATTTGCTCTTCAGCTGACATAGGTTGATATTCTTCTCTTAGAATATGATTGAATGGGCTATTGTGTCAAAAAGTACCCATCATTTGAAGATGAACTTTTTGATGATAATATTCTCAGAAATTAGTTAGACTAGAAACTTCAGAAGATAATAAACTGTCTCCAGCTTGGCAATACCCATCCAAATGTGTGCTCTCTTAGTGCAGACTTTGAAAATCAAATGCCAGTTACATGATATAGCATATTAACATAAGACTTTTGTAGATGAGGAATAAAATTGAATATTTACTATGATCTGAGTTCTAGGTAGTATTTCTACTTCATTTTCAGTTCTTGCAGAATACTTTTCACTTTAAAAGTAATGTAGGAACCTGTCAAGTATTTTAACATTAATAACATGTAGTGGACTTCCTGCCATCTAGGGGAGGGAAGGGGACTGGGGGTAAAACTTGTAATGGAAAGCTTTGTAAAGATCAATGCTGCGGAACTACCCATACATATGTAATACAAATAAAAAGCTTTAATAAAAATAAAATAAAAATAATGTAGGAAAAAATTAATGTTTATGGGGAAAAGCTCATTTTTCTCCTTCCTTATATGCCAACTGACTTAAAGGCAGAAAATAATATGGTAAATGTCTTAAAATAAAAGTTTTTTTTTAAATGTAATTTGTTAAATAATTGGAGGACTGAGTTTAAAATTTAGAATGAAAAAACCCACTAAGGTTTTTAAAAATCTTAAATAAAAAATAAAATGTTTTTAAAAACATTTTATTCCTTAGAAAATAAACCTAAAATATGACAAAGATCTATGTATTAATGAACTTAAATCACTATTTTAATTTTAAATCAATGAACAATATGAAAATATATTTTAGGCCTACAAAAATGTTCACTTTAGAAAAAATTAAGCAAGTTGTTGAATGATTAACCTTAGAAGAAATATGAATTTGTTTTGATGTTGATAGATGAATACTTTTTAGCATAAATATAGTTTATTTAATCAAGAAAACAGATTTATCTTTGAAAATAATGTTTGGTCTATATGTTTGATTTAACTAGATTAACAAATTATCTTCATTTTTAAAGAAAAATGAATTCCACATAGTGTATTTTAAAAATTATTGTGATTTAAATGTCTATCAAAGTATGAATCTTGCAATTGCTTAAATATTTATAAAGTTAAAATTTAACATGCTATTTTCTAATTTTTCCATTGATTTAGGAATAAAAAATGTAAGCCCAATGGGTAATGTAGGAAATATTTACAATTTAAAATAACTACTCTGTCCAATAGATTTCCACAGAATTCTATTTTTGTACCTTAAAATCAATTAAATGAGATGAGTGTTATGCATTTATTGACGATTTAGAACTCTGCTAGATTATGATAAAAATATGGAAAAGGAAAAAAAGATATAGTTCCCAGTCTTTTAGAAACAATAATCGTTTATTGCAAGAAATATTTTATATTTTGTGAAAATTATTTTTAAAAATATTTAAATAAAAAATTCAGCCTGCATTCTTTAAAACAGTAATCAGTGTCTTGTAACATTACTTTAAAACTTTCTTTAAGACAGTAGTTAGTGTCTTGTGGCATTTCTACTGCTTAACTAACAGAATCTTGAAACCTTGTTTAAAAAAAAAACATAGAAGAAAACCCATTGACTGGACAAGCCAAGAAAAGTTCAATTCACATCAAAATTTTCTTTTTTCTTCCAATGTTGCTAGATTAAGTCAAAATGCATTTTTTTTCCTTTTGTGGTGCCTGATGAAGACATAAAATTACCTGGAGATGCACATTCTTGAGAATTTTTACATCATTTAGATGGTGTAATATTAGGAAATTTTCTCTTTTAATTTTAATATTAATTCAAATTAAAATTATTTTAAAACTTTATTATTCCTTTTAAGTTTTAATTTATTGGCAGCTAGGTGGTGCAGTGGATAGAGCACCAGTCCCAAAGTCGAAGTTGGGAGGACTTGAATTCAAATCTGACCTCAGACACTTGACACTTCCTAGCTGTGTGACCCTGGGCAAGCCACTTAACC
>JAJPUD010002395.1:108356-130024 GCA_023553655.1 Myrmecobius fasciatus | reverse complement strand
AAAGAAAGGAGGGAGAGAGGAAGGAAGGGAGGGAGGGAGGAAGGAAAGGGAGGAAAAGAGGAAGGAAAGGGAGGAAAAGAAGAAGGAAAGGAAGGAAGGAAATAATATATATATATTATAAAGTTGCTTCCCTCAAATAGCTTTTTACTATACTAAAAAATATAATTTGAATATTTGCAAAAAATGTTGATAGCCACATAGTTGATTTGTTGTAAGAATTTTGTCATTTTTCTGACATTGTTACATATTAATTATACAATAATCACATATTAATATGTAATCTATTATTAACAGTTCATATTATTACACATGTACATATTACACATCAACATTTACTTTATTATCAATAGTACATATTATTAAATATGTAGATATTATTAATATATCCTACATATACATTTGTCCAGTATGCTCAGTGAGTTTTATTTTCTTATAAAATGATCTCTTTTGTGTTTTAATTAGGGTCCACAAGGAAAACCTGGTCTTGCTGGACTTGCTGGTGCTGATGGGCCTCCTGTAAGTAACACTGAATGTCTTTTTGACTTTATATATACACACAACACAAGTAAATTAATATTCTAAAATACTGCTATCGTAATACTATCTTGCTTAAATCACTGGTGGTGTGTTGGCTATTTAAGACTATCTCTAAACTACTTTTCAAATGTTATGTTCTACTTGCTCTTCATAGTAATTCTTTGCTTTGGTCAATTTAAATTTTCCCAACATGATTTTGGGTGCTCATCCTTTTCTACATCTATTTCCCCAATTTTTATGTCTAGTTCAATTCTACCCATCTTATAAGGTAAAATTACTGCCCTTCTATTTTCATGAAGCTGCCTAGGCTACGCTATGGAATAGAGATTTCTCCCTCTGAACTCATAATACTTGTCAATGGCATTCATGTCCTAATTAATCATGTATCTTTACATTCTCTGTATTATTTTATTTAACTATTTGAAGATTTGACTTTTGCATTGTAACTTATATTTCATTAAATTTGTTTTGTTTCTCAAGTATAGTGCAATTTTCTTGAAGATGAGAGTCAATAGCTCTTCTTCATATCACTCGCTCTATTTTCTAGAACTTCTAGCACAGTCATACAAATTATCGGCATGCTCAGTGATCATGGAAAAATCAAGAATTTATTTACACCTCATTAGTTTTCAAAATGTATTCATTAATAGTAAATACTTTTATATTGTTCCTATTTAATTGGGTACTTTCTTCAATAATACAAATCTGTGTCCATCATTAACATCTTTTCGTAGATTTTTCACAGTGGAGCCCCCTAATATACTGGCAGTGAAGGCAAACCTGAAGGAACATGTGGGATACCTGTTGCATGTCTTTTTCTTACACTATGTGACACTCCTGTCTTTTTCCCCCTGATCATATAGCTAACATAATATTAATTACTCAATAAGATAGCATATATTATTATTGGTTATTTGATCACTTGTCAAATAATAATTAAATAAAAATTATTTGAGAATTGGTTACATTTCCAATAAAAATGTGTTTTTGAGGTCTCTTTCTATGTCCATACTCTTGAAACTTACTGGAAAAAAGTCAACTTTGAAAATTTACTATGGAAATTATATAAAGGTTGATGCCAGATTATTTTAATTGAAATAGATCTTACTGGGGCAGCTAGATGGTGCAGTGGATAGAGCACCAGCCCTGAAGTCAGGAAGACCTGAGTTCAAATCTGGTCTCCGACACTTAACACTTCCTAGCTGTGTGACCCTCGGCAAATCACTTAACCCAAATTGCCTCAGCAAAAAAAATAAAATAAAAAATAAAAAATCTTACTTTCATTTACATACTTTTTTTTTGCTTTTTTGCTGAGTCAATTGGGGTTAAGTGACTTGCCCAGGGTCACACAGCTAGGAAGTGTCTGAAACCAGATTTCAACTCAGGTCCTCCTGACTTCAGGGCTGGTGCTCTAACCACTGCACCACCTAGCTGCCCCATTTACATACTTTTCAAAAATTCTTTACATGCATAAATGTATGTTTATGTTGACATGTTTACATGTTCTCATTGAACATACTATTGATTAGTCTGTCATTCCTAACCCTATTAATGATTGCTAACATTTTCATACATTCTCATGTCTTCAGTATTGATTAAAACCACACGCACTACCTTCATGTAAAAATTCCTTTACAAAAATTTAATATTTAAGTAGTTAAGTAGTTAAGAATTATCTCCATTTCTAAACAACAATGTAAAACAATAACAATAAAATAAAAACAATAAAAACAAATACAAAATCCAAAATAAAACTGAAGGCTTTAAGTCTGAAAGAAATGATTTTTAATGGTTGTGTTTTTGAAAAGCCATTGATATCCTATATAACTATTGTACTATTTTTTTCTATTTAGGGCCATCCTGGTAAAGAAGGACAATCTGGAGAAAAAGGTGCTCTGGTATGTTTCAAAACATAAACTTCCATGTTCATTTTCTTTATTTGTGTAGGAAAATCCTTTCAAGTTTGTGAACCATGTAATGTACTTGTTCTTTCAAAGTTGTTAGTTGTTAATATGAATACTAGAAAGCAAACCTTCTATTCAGTTTATGCATGTCTTGACAGATGTATTTATTGATTGGCATCTGAGCAATTTTGCAAGTATTTTAATTTTTAGACAGCATTGGCTTTATTTATTTCAGTCTCCTCAGGATATAATAAACTGGCATATGGTTTGGATAGATAACCTGTAAGTTTGAATTTCCAATTTGGTAGCTTATGCTTTTTAATTTCTGGTTCATTCCTGGAGGGCAGGCCTAGACAAAGATTTAAAAGTACATGTGACACATAAGGAAGAACTTAAAAAAGTTCCATTGGAATTACAAAATAATTTCAATAAAAAGTTATTTGATTATTATGTGAATGATAAAATCAGACACATTTTAATTCAAAATTTTCTTTTTTTCAAATAAAAATAATCCTTTACATATGTAATTAACTAGCATGTTTAAATAGAAAAAAATATTCAACATTGATTTGAGTTTGCCTTGAGAAAACAAAGAGAAAATAATCTTCATTGAAGCCTGTTGGTTCTCCTTGCTAAAAAAAAAAAAATCAGTAGTTTTTAAAACCCTAGCATTGTTATAAAATTTAGAACCCACACAATACAAATGTGATTTGACAGGAATCCACATAGGAAATCAATATCTGTTTGATCATAGAGTTTCAATCATTTAAATATAATCTGTGATAGGGCAAATCATCTAATCTCCCTGAGCATTTGTTTCCTCGGGTACATAAGTATATATGTTTTATATGTTGGTCTCTGAAGTCCTATCCTATGATGACTGGAATATGACTTCTTAACACTTTGGAAATCTTGTGAAGATTTTTTGGGAAGTTTTTCTCAATATAATGTTTTAAATGCATTTAAAAATGCAGGTTTGCAAAGGAATACAATTACATTGAAATATTGTATTTCAAGAAAGGGCGGTGTGTGTGTGTGTGTGTGTGTGTGTGTGTGTGTGTGTGTGTGTGTGTGTGTGTAAGTTCAGATGATAGGTTTAAAATCCCTACATTAGAGATACTATGGTTAGTATGCCACTCTCCTTAATAGAGGACTATAGCTCTGTTTTTCAGCCATTTTCACTATCCACTAAGAGATATTTTGATTAGTGGGTCTCTTCGCTGTAGAGAGGGGGCTTTTGCCCTTTATTGTATTACTGTTCCAGTCTCCAACTGTGCCTCAGCTATAGTTTTTAAACAAAGTGTCATTTTCTAGGTCTGCAATTATCTCCCCTATTCATGGGTTATGATTAATAAGCCTTTCCCCTTTAGGGAGGGCTACAATTTACTTCAAAAGGCATAATTAGTCAATGGCTATATAATTCTGACTGTATTCTAAATTTATACTAGATTTCCTCTTTGGATTTTACTTAAAACCATTCTTAGTGCTTTGTCATCTCTGTTACTTAACTTGTGGTCAAAAAACTATTTTATTTCTTAGATCTTATATCTAACCCCAATTAAGGTAAACTGGGGCTGTGCTACCTTTATTAGAAAAGAACCTCCTGAAATTATGGTAAGGAGAGTTTTAGTCTCAATCAGTTTCTGTTTTATGAAAATAAGAATGGTTTTATTGGCTAGCTCAGGTTGAAAGGCTCTTGACCTTCATCCTATTTCTCCTCAGCAACACATCACAGTATTATCTCTCCTTGAGTATATTCCTTGTGTATATTTTTGATAAAGAAAACCTAAACTGTTTAAGTTTTTGTTGTTGTTTTTGTTATTTGTTGTTACTACCAGGGAATCTGATATTGCTATTGCTTTAAATTATAATTTTAGCACACCTGGAGACAACTAAGTAACTAGTTTGTATATTCAGTCAATTAAATATAAATGATAAAGAGTCTCCTACCTGTCAGAATTTTCTTTATAAATTAGCAACATATTGCAGAAAAATTTCCCCAAATTCGGTGTAAAAAAAACCAAACAAACAAAAACTCATCATAATTTTTTAAAAACTTATTTACAAAATGAGTGCTTTATGAATTAATAAATAAAATTTATTTTTAATTTATTCTCTCTTTTTCAGGGCCCTCCCGGTCCACAGGGTCCCATTGGTTATCCTGGTCCCCGTGGGGTGAAGGTAAGTATTAAGGATTCTTCTAACTGACTAATTTAAATATGGAAAGCTCATTCTTATTTGATCTTTCTAATTTATTACATAGGGTGCTGATGGTGTAAGAGGTCTTAAGGGCTCTAAAGGTGAAAAGGTAAGGAATGGTTTTCCATATTTTATATTATTTCAATGTAGAATTTATTTATCTTGGCTAAAATATGAACAATCTAATTTCCATATTAATCAATTTGTATGGCTAAGAGTTAAAATCATGTGAGGGAGAAAACTGTGTCTGATTTTCATCCTAACTTTAGCTCAATCCTCAGAAAAACATTTGGTTCCTGAACGATTGACATTTTTTATTGAATTAGGCTGCAATTTCCAAAATAACTGACAAAGAGTAGTTGCGATTCAGAAATTATATGTCATCCTTGCCGTATCTTTGTTCAATTTCTTTATGTTCTCTAAGGCCCACCTCAAATGCTTCTTAATATAACTCTTCTTGTTTCTCCCAGTTAATCTTCACATATGTGACCTTCCCATCACTGAATTATATCTAGATTATGAAAACTACTATATTTCAAGGTGCTTGAACAAAGTACTGTCTTTTTTTAATCTTTACTTTGCTTGCAGCACCTAGCCTTGTGTCCTGCATTAAATATTATATTCAAATAACCATTTATTCACTTATTAATATGAATACCTGCATAACATTTTATACACAAATCATTCAACTGAATGTCAGTATTTTTTCACAATTTTAGACACCACAATTATTATGAAAAATATTTAATGGCATTAAAATTATGTTTATATGCCTTCTTACATAAATTTGTTTGTGTTATCATTCTCCATAGTATGTAAAGTTCTTGAGGTTAGAGACTATTTCCTGTTTTTGCCTTGTTAACATTTCCCATTACAGTGTCTAATAGCATACCCTTAATATTTTATTGTGGAATAAATATGTATTGTGAAGTTATCTTGTCATTTGAACTCCGAAGACTAGTTTCAATTTCAGCATTGTCATTTACTTACCTCTGTAGTCTTGTTTCAGTCACTTCATTTTCCTCATCTATAAATGAGGGGGTTTGGCATAAAGAATCTTCCAAATTCCCCTTTAGGCCTACATTCCAGAAAGAATTCCACCATTCATTAATTCAGGATTATTAATAATAAAATTCAAAGCACATAAAAAGCCAGAGAATTTGATCTATTTTTGCTTTTGGAAGGAAACAAATTTTAAAATTTGAGTTTTTTATTGATTCCAAAGATAATGTAGAGTTGGCTATGTGTAAATAACCTAAAGAATTATTCTTAAAAAAAAAACAAAAACAAAAACAAAAAAACCTCTTCCATTAATGAATCATCATTTTTTGTTTACTCAATATTATTTACTTGGGCTTCAAGTTTTAGTGACTTCATATGTGTGGGTACTTTCTCCCTGATGCATATTGCAATCCTTCTGTATCTTAGTACACATTTTTATTAATTATTATAATAAGAAAAAATAGCTGCTGTTCATATGCAATACTCCATTTTCTGATTCTTCCATTACTTGCTAGCTAACTATATAGTTTTGCTTCCATGAATTTTAACTAGGAAAGTCTTCATATTATGGTCAGCCTGTCTCCGGGTATTATTAAGTGCTATGATGTGCCAGGCACTAGGTAATCACTGAGGATACAAAGACAGACAAAAAGATAGACTTGTCCTTGAGGAACTCACAATCTAATTAGGGTACCAACAAACAAATATATACCAAAATAAAAGGCTACATTCAAGATAAATAAGTAATAATTAATAGAGGAAAGGCATTAGAATTAAGAGGAGATAGACAAATCTTCCTGTAAAAAGTGAGATTTTAATTAGAACTTGAGTAAAATGAGGAAATACAGGGGAATGGAGATAGAAGAAAGAATGTGAAGGACAGCCAGAGAAAATGCCCTAGTCAAGAGATGGATTATCTTGTTAGAGAAAGATGAAGGAAACTTAGTTCTTCACTGACCATGTAAATATAAGGCAATCATCTTACTTGATAGAAACTGGCAGATTTTGTGCTTCTCTGGAATGGTGTTTGAAAATCCATGTTTTTCTGCCTAATTCACAGATGTGTCAGAAGCATAAAAACTTTATGAAAAGACCAAACTTATATGTGTGTATATGTGTGTGTTACCTTAATGCATACATTAATTCTAGTCAGATGACAGCATTTCTTTGATTCAATGATATTCTTTATTCTTATGCATTTATATGAGTGTATGTGTGTGTGTATATTTTTCAGGCCAAAATTATTTAAATTGTTAAATTCATTCCAATAGTTATTTCCTAACTTTCCTATGTATAATCTGATAACAAGAAAATATCCTTCTTTATTCTTATAGAGATATTGCTCCCATGTCAGTCTTAAGCTAGATTTTAATAAGAGAGATTCAGTTCCATTCAACATGAATTTTAGGAGCCCTTACTATGTGCCAGGCATTGAGATATGAAAATAAGAATGAAACACTCCTAGTTTCCAAGATACTTATTGTGTTGAGAAGAATAATATATATTCAGTAAAATAATACAAAGTAATTTCAGGAGGGTTGAGTAAGCCCTAAGAAACTAAGGACTATGGAAGGGGAGGTCAGGAAGTGACACCTAAGTTAAATCTAGAATGAAGTTTTGTGATTCCAAGAAATAACTATGATGAAGGAGAACATTCTGGAAATGAAGGGAAGAGTCATAATGGTGGGAGTTGGAGTTTCTTAAAGAAATAACAACAACACCATCATCAATTAGTTGAATTAAGAAATATTGAGTAGGGCTTGAATGAGGATAATATGAGAGGGAGCATAATGAAGTTATCTTAGTAATGTAGTTTGGAGTGTTATTTTGAAAGACTATAAATGACAATTATAGTCTTGGGGAGTCACAGAATTTGGGATTCAGGAAAGTGGATCAGGAAACTGACATGGTCAAATCTAGGACTTAGAAATATCTATTTGTAGCCTTTGAAGCATGGATCAGAGTAGTAAAAGTTCATATGAAAGGAGACAAATTAAGTGTCTAGGAGAAAGATGAAGAATCTCTGAATTAAGGTGGCTGCACAGTGAGTATAGAGAACGAATATGATGTGACAGGAATTTACAACAAAATTCTAATATATGGTTGAAGGAGAATGGAGATAATGAAGAAGCATTTATTGATCTCTTATTTTATGCCTATTACTGTGCTAAGAGTTGAATACAAAGAAAAGCAAAAAAATCCTTGACCTCATGGGCTCCCATTCTAATGTAGGAAATCTGTGTGTGTGTGTGTGTGTGTATGTGTGTGTGTAATTTATGTATATACAAGATATACAGTGTAAATAGAAGGCAATCTCAAATAACAGGCACCAGTGGTGGGTGAAACTGGGATGGAGGAAATCAGAAGTATAAAGGAAGGTGAGAGTTGAGCTGAGTCTTGGAGAATTTTCGGGGTCTGGAAGGTGAATATAAAGAGAGAGAATATATCCTTCATAGGGGACAAATAAGGAAAATACAAAGTTGCGATATTGTGTGTGGCCTATTAAGAGCAACAAGTAGGCTAGCATAGCTGATTTGTATAATATGTAGAGAGAAATAAACTGTAAGAAGACTAGAAATGTATTAAAGCATTGAAATTGACAGTGATAGGTATCTAGAAAGATAGGCGAATCTTTAACCAAAAGAGATAAGATTCCCTTCTTGGATTTCAAATGGAATGTATAGGAGCAAAGGTTCAACTGTTAGTTGGTGGTAGAAGCCTAGAATTTACGATTGAGGTAAAGGATAGATATGTAATTTGGGGATTTATCTGCAAGGAGATAATATATACCTATTGGACTTGAGGAGATGACCAAGGTTAGGGCACTCAGACTCAGAATGTTATCTTATTTGGATGATCTGGAGATTAGACAGCAGGAAGATAGGTATCAGCATCTATTATCTGAAACCCTTAATGGATATGTGGTGGTGGTTGATTTACTTATATTTTCTTCTCAGCAAGGAAAGTTCTGTCCCATTCATCATGTTAGATATTGAGTTAATTACTAACTCTTTTGCAGGAGATTATGAATGGAGACATTTTAACCAATATAGTTCTGCTTGTCCTTATATACATCATCATCAACTCTTAAATACAATTGAGTCTGTCTTTCAAGTCCGCAGCCAACCTATATAATAGTGAAAGCTTTTTGAAAACAGGGATTGCCTTTTCCCTGTCTTTGTATCTTCAGTGTTTAGCACAGTAGGTGCTTATTAAATGCTTATTGATTAAGAGCACATTATGGGGAAGTTAAAAATACATAGAAAATACTTTTGAATTAAGTCTCCAAAATCCTATCTGTTATTGGAGTTTACCCAAGGATGTTTTTGATAGGTCTACAGATGAGTTTTCATCCCTGTTCTCAGTAACCAAAGTCATTTAATCCCCCTTCAGTTAGTCCAAAAATCATTAAGTGAATAAGAATAACCAAATAAAAAACTTATCCTGAGGTTATTTCTATCCTGGACTCATGCAGAAGAAAAAAATAAATGAGATAACAGAGGGAATATTGGAAGATCACTCACATTTACATAGTATTTTATGTCTTTTAAGGCATCTTATCTACATCTTCATTTCTTGTCAAGCCAGAGCATGCCTTTAGTAACTATAAAGATAGTTTGGTGTAGGGAGGATCAATGCTTTTTTTATATACTTTCAACCAGTAGCTTTAGGGGAGCTCTATTTTCAGATTTAGAAACAGCCATTTATATTGTTCTTTTAATATTATTATAAAAAAATATTGGAATCAGTTGATGATTTCCTTTGCTTGACTTTCTCTGATAAGCCTCTGAGTATGTGGGTCATTAGCTGATTTTTACACTTTTTATTTGAATGCTTGTAATTAAATAGATGGTTTTTGAGAAAAGAAAAGCATCTAGTTTGGGTGGGAAAAAACTAATCTGTGCTGTTGATTTCCTTTGAGTGACCACTTGTATAGTTAGAATAATTTAGTTATTCAATATAAGGCCCAGGGATTTAATTAAGCATTCTATAAACCTTTTTTTCTCATATTCTATCCTCAGTATCTTGTGAAAAAGAAATAAAATTTGATTATTTAGAAATAGAATTTTGAGTTAAAAGGTTCTATAATACAATATGTTATTTCTTATAATAAGTAAAAGTCATATCTCCCCACACACACTACCCCATCTTGTCTTTCCTAAGAAAATGCATACATTTTAAAAAAAATGGGGGGCCAGGTAGAAAAATTTTCCTGGACATGAATTTTGGTCAATCTCCCTCATATTTTTTTAAATTGGAAAGTTAATCACATAAATATTTCTGATTATAAAAGAAAAAATTCTAATGTGTTTTTTATGGGCTATGATAAATGGTATATAACCCACTTATTTAAGTGAGATGTTCTTAGGCAGGGAAATACTCCTAAGCCATACTACCTCTAAAGGCATAGATAACTAAAGAATTCTGGGTATGAATAAACTAGTAGATATTCAAGATGATTTTTTTCACTCACCTATAATCCATCTGGACCATTTATTAGCATAATTTCAGAATTATATGAATATTCATTTGTCAAGTATACTGATTCTCCACATTCATTTGAATAAACAGAAAAATGTACACTCTCGGCAGTTTCCCCTTCCCTTACTGCCCCCACGTCCACTCAAACACAAATTCACTTTCAAATAATAGAAATCAGGCCTAACTACTTTATGTTTTCAAAAAGCATCTTGAATAAGTTTGGCATCAATCAAAGAATAGTTTAAATGGGTAGAGATTTATCCATTTTGTTTCATTTTTGTAAGGAAAAAAAAACAAAACTTCATGGTGCCTGCCTTTGAAAGTTGAGAATATATATTTTGCTATTTACTATTCTGAAAAACAGGAACATGTTTTGAATATATGAAGATCTTTTGATAATATCAAATTCATTCTGACAATTACAGTGGCTCTGTCAGTGTATATTGTTAATTCTAAGGCCAAGTACTGAGTGTGGGAATTGGACAAGCAGTATTCAACCACCAATCCATTGGCTATTATTTGTCTAAGATAAAATATCATAAGAATTTAGAATTTCTATTGGCAATGAATATAAATAAAAACAGCACCTGGCATAGATTTTTTTCCCTTTTTTCCCCTGTAAACTAAGGGTAACATGATTTGCAGGGGGTGAGGAGGAAGTTGGGAGCTTCTCAGGATTCATTTGGTAGCAAATGTTGCTAGCCCATGTATGGCAGCAGTTATGAAAAAATGCATAGATAACAGACAGGAACATGTGAGAAAAATCACTCTAAAGAAAAAATCTAAAAGACCACAGCTGAAATTTAGGAGGGAAAATACGTGAAATTTTATAAAATCATACATTAAGAAGAAATTCCATATGTCACTTTATCCAGTCCCCATTTCAAGCATGAAGCTGTCAAGTATAAATGTCCGAATAAGTGATCTTTCAACCTCTTTCTAAGATGTCATAAAGAGATTTACTATCTTCTAGCACATTCCTAGGGAGACGTTCCTTTTTTTTTTTTTCTCTGTATCTCCCAATGGTTCAGTCCAACACAATCAAATTCAATAAATATTTACAAAATGCCTCCAAAGTCTAGGACACTGCTAAGTGCTAGGATAAAAAAAATAAAAACTAAACAAACAAAAAAGTGTCTCTTAAGGAACTTACATTCAAATTGGAAAGATACAACAAACAAGAAAGAAAAAAAAATGCTCATGATAATTTTGGGGAAAGGAAAAGGACATTAACCAAAAAGGATTTCAGGAAAAACTTCCTATAGGAGATGTCACATTAACTGAGCTTTGAGGGAAGCTGGGATTTTTAGAGAAAGTTGTGAAGATAGAGAATATTCCAGATTTGGCAGCAACCTGTATAAAGGAAAGTTGCTTAAAGATAGCTTTCTTAATGTTCCTTACCTTGGATCTTGCCCAGGACTTCTATTATTCATAGGATTAAGAATGGGAAGAATTTCAATGGATTATCTAATCTATCCTTATTTTGTAGATGAGAAAAACGAGGCCCAGAGATGTTCAGTAATTTTCCCAAAAACATAAAAGTAGTAACAATATTTGAACCTTGTCCTGTGACTCAAAATCTAGTTCAGTTTTTCAGTATATGACATTATATAGATAATAGCAATAATTAATAATAGATAATAACTAACATTTCTATGAAGCTTTAAATTTCACAAAGCACTTTACATATAACATTGTAATGTCACAGATCTGTGCATGAAGAAAGATATTTGCCTATTGTTTAATAGCTATTAACATCAGAAGCAGGATTGAAATTTATCTTTCTGATTCCCAGTCCAGTATTCTGTCCATTACACCAGAGTGAGAAAATCCTGATCACATGCTTTTGGAGAAACTCCATGTTTCTAATGTCCTTCATAGCCTTCATAGCCTATACAAAAAGAGGAGCATGAATCAGTCTCTTAGTTACTTTCAAAGTGTAACATGATATGATTGTAATACATGTGCTGCTAAAGTAGACAGAATTAGGATTGAAATAGAATTTCTAGTTTCATATACAGTCTCTAGATCTCAAGCAACATTGTTTCCATATATTTCACTTGATAAATTTGGATTGATAATTTGGGAGATTAATAGCTCCATTAATTGGCAATCTCAATACCTCAGAACATTCTCGGACTTGACTATCACAATGGGGCTATGATTTGTTATCAACGGATTTATGAACAATACAGTTAGTCCTTTCAAAATGCAAATCATACTTCATCCACAACTACCAATCCTATGCAATCAATGCCTTTGTCCTCTCATAAGTATTTCTTCTGTCTTATTGATGGGGCATGGATACCAAATGGAGCATCCATTATTATAGATTTTTCACTATCATTCACATTGAGTAGTGTGGTGGGTAACATAGCCCATGATCAACATGTTTGACATCTTTGATCTAGTACACTAGCAACTAACTTGATAATATGGTGGTAAAATATCTTTCACATGTACTGCATGATTTGCTCATCTCTGCAAGGATATCTACATTAACCTAGTTTACTTTGATTTAATGATTAGACCTTGAAAAAAATTTTTATGAAGTTCAAATCTCATTAATAGACTGTTCTTTATGAATATGTTCATGTTTAAAAATCAAAACCTCTAAAATGCTTACTAATTTTATCTTAAATAATAAAATCTTTAAAACATGGCAAGCATGTAATTATAATTTTATGCTTTGGGGAAAAAATGAAAAAAAAATTAGTCAATAGGAAATTAAGTAGCCATTTTGAGCTTTTACCCATCTGTCATTACCAAATCCTGTCTCTCTTAAAGCCTGCTTTTAATACTCCTGTTAGAAATTAAGTATTTATTCATTATTTGTTTTGAAAAATTAAAAATGAATGAAAAAAATTCAATTTATTGTCAGACATATGAAATTACTTGCTTTTTGAAGTGAAATTGATATCAAAATGTAATTTGGCTGTTGGATCCCTGAGAATGTTAATAAGCATATAGCTCTTCAAAGAAAATAGCCCATGTGTGTCTGAATGAGTTATCCGCTTCTACATAGCTCCCAAATAGTGTCGTTGAACTCACATAGAAACAAGGACTACTGAGCCATACAAGGATCCCTATTGGCCACATATTATGATACTATCTATGGTTTATTATATTTTTATTGAATATTTTCCAATTATATTTTAATCTGCTTCAGGCTGCATTCAGTACTGTTGTGGATAACATGGCCTATGATCAACATGTTTGACATCTTTGATCTAGTACACTAGCAACTAACTTGATAATATGGTAATATCCTAATAATTCTGTTAACTGAGCCATAGATCTAATTGATTCATTAACACGTACAGAATTCAGTCATAAATAGAATCTAATCCTTTCAATTACAGTAAAGAATTAATTTAGATAGTATGAATTCAAAGCCATGATCTGCCTATTTTTTTCTATTAGAACATCTCATTCATATATATATAGAGAGAGAGAGAGATAGATATACATATATACATATATATATGTATATGTATGTATGTCTTTGAGTTTGTAGTTACTGGCCTCACAACCAAATTTATCTTTACAGTTTTCAGGAATATCATATTTGGATATGATAAGAACTTTGATAAGCTGAAGAGAGGCAAGAGAAGGGCAATCAAGGCAATGAAGACTATAGACATGAAGACGATTTGAGATTTCTGGGTTTATTTAGATTGGAGCAGAAAAGTTGAGGTTGGGGAAGGAGTCAACAGGGAAGGGATAGCTGACTTAAATCATTTCAAGAGTTGACAAGTAGAGGAGGAATTTGATTTATTTGTTTGTATCCAGAGAATAGAATTAGAAATGATGAGTAGACATTGGGGAGAAAAAAGTTACACTTGGTCTAAGGAAAAATTTCCCAACAGTTAGAGTTAGCCAATTAAGGAATCAGCTTCTCTCTTGCTGGAAATATTTAAGCAAAAGATAAATAATTACTTTTTATATGTATTACAATGTAGAATCTTGCTAATTTCCTTTACAACATATTAATGAGTTAAGACCAGATGATCTCTAGGGTCCTAAATCCGATAGCTGCTAGGTTCTTTTTTTCCCCACAAATCTAGGAAGAAACATTTTCCCCATCAGAATTTTTTTTTTCTTTTCAGTTTTACAAATGACTTTTGATATGGATTTTTAGCATGATTGATATAAAGTAACTGAGAATATTTAATATTTAACTAATTATAGAAGGATGTTGATATAATTAAATAGATATACATTGCTTATTTTTTGTTTAGGGTGAAGATGGTTTCCCTGGATTTAAAGGAGACATGGGTCTTAAAGGTGACAGAGTGAGTAAAAAAAGAAATGTTATTTTAATGCATACAAGTGAAAATTTATTATCTCAATAACTATAACCCCAAAATGGAAATGGAGACATTTGAGCTATTAGTATCTATGCTTATATAGATTTTTTATATTTTGTGATCTTTTAAAAAGTTTTTGTAGAAATCATTGGAAATTGGTTTTCTTCAGTTATTATTTTAGCAAAAATGCTCCATATGTCATATGATAGCAATTTACATTATAAAACCAAATTCAGGCATAAGTAGTTACATATGCCCACCAAGTTTAGGTATTTGGGCATATCTTTTTTTTTAATGGGAACAAATAAGGAGTCCATTCCAAATAGTACATTTTAAAGAATCAATTACCGGAATTTGTGACATTTCTTGGCATATAAGTGAATTAAAGTCTTATTTTGTCTCTTGTGGTCACCAGGAATCATTCACTTGACTTTCTTTTGAAGTTACTCTTTGTGCATAGACCAAGTCTACTCTTTTGGTGAATGGGATCCATCACGCTCAGAAATATGAGTTAACTTCTTCACCAATTTAAATTTTGTAGTGGGAAAATAAAATTCATAACTTACATACATAGTCCTTAAGATAAATGATAATCATTTATCATGTTAATTAAGGACTATGTATGTAAGTTATGAACTACTCAAAGTTCCTTTTTTTTTTAAGTGGGGAGGTGAGTTACTGCCTTTGTCTCCAATCTGGATTTGAAACACAAGGTTTTAGGCTACTAGGTGGCATAATAGATTGAATTCTGGATTTAAAGACAGGAATTCCGTAACTGAAATCTTTCTATGTGTGCTATCCCCAACAAGTCATTTTAACTTCTGTACATTTCATCTGTAAAACAACGGGGGTGGATTCAATGGCCTCTAAGGTCCCTTCCAGCTTTAATATTTAGCATATATCATATTAAATCATGATATGCTATTACTTTCCTAATTATGACTTTTCTAGACCACTAAAACAAGGCACTGAATAGTCACTAAAACCCAAACCTTCCTTTTAATCTGCAGCTTAGATTTAAAGAATAATATAATTTAACTAATAGTGACAAATGACTCCTGTAGGTTTAATAGAATCCTATATCATTTGCATATTTCCCTTTTTCTATATTCTTTAAATTTCTGACTCAATTTTAATAATGCTGTATAAAAAAATATAACTTTTTTGAGTAATCAATTAACATAATGCTTTATATTTATATAAAATCAACCCTGTCATTCACTAATTCTTTTTTTCATTTATTAAACTTTTGCTTTCTTGTGTTTCAGGGAGAAGTTGGACTAGTGGGCCCAAGAGGAGAAGACGGCCCTGAAGGTCCCAAAGGTAGAGCAGGTCCAACTGGAGACCCTGGTGGTCCTGGTCAAGCTGGGGAGAAGGTTAGTAAGTAATTATAAATTTTTAGGAAGAAGTGCTGTCCAGACTTCAAAATTGCTTGTTCAAAGTGATACATCATTAAGTATTATTTTAATTAAATTTTGATTTCACAAAATACAAGTAACTCTTCATGTCTTTAAGTGGAATTAATCAGATTTGAAGGACAAATATGTATAATGGATTAGTGAATATATGAAATGTATTTCTTTTTACTCTATATCTAAGTTGTCTCAATGTCAAGGCCTGGCCTTCTTGTTTTATACTACAATCCTCTAAACCACACAGAATTTGCCATGATTCCTTCATCATTTACATTTATATACTAGAAGTTTCAGGTTAATTCAACTGTTACTAAATACCATAGTATATTGTACCAGTTTCTATGAATGAAATCATGGAAAACAAGAGTCCCTATTTTCAAGAGGTTGATCATCTAATAGGAGATATGAAGGAGACATCCACAAATCAGTATAACTCAAGAAAAACATAGTATCTAAAAAAAATTATAATGATAACTACATAAGAAAAAGAAAAGGGAATTATTCATTGGAAGGATTAAATGAAGACTTCACAGAGGAAGGGCAGCTATGTTGAATCCTTAAAGAATTGAATGATTTGAAGAGATGTATATGTGGAAACAACATTTTCTTGGCAAGGGGGAACAATCTACACAAATGTACAAGCAAAATAGAAGGCAAGACCACATCTTGGAACAATTTCATTTTGGCTAGAATATGGAGTATACAAATGAGTAACAATAGAATAAACAAATGTAAAGAGATAAGATAATTTTTTACAAGAAGTGTTGGGGAAGGGAAAAATGGGAGGCCTTTCTGTGCCTCTCATATTTCACATAAGGTGATGTCAACTTTATCTAGTCCTAACTCTAGTCTGGACATTATGCATGTATAGACTGGGGGAAAAAATGGGTTTTTTTCCCTTACTCTACACTATACTGTGGATATGAACAGATTCTGATTTTTTTGGTGATTGAAAATGTAACATGTTAGACATCATATAGAATTTAGTAGTGGACAAGATATAACCGTTATGTTGTAAGACATGTGGCAGTTCTTTCTATTAATATGTATTGGCACATTCTCTTCAATTCAGTCTTAGAGAATTGCCTAGAGAAATGAGAAGCTAGCTGAGTTTACTAGAATCACCTACTGTCTGTTTCTGTGTAGAACAACATACTCAGGTTTTTTGGCTTTGAGGATGGCTATCCACTTTACAATGTTGTTCAGAAATCATGTATAAAATAATTACATATAAAATATAGATAACCATTAAATTAGAAGGAGGTAGTTTATTAGACAATGGAATTTATGAAAAGTAGAAATAACTTTGTGTTCCTAATTTTTTTTGTTCTCTTCTGTGTAATTTTTAAAAGAAAGAAAGGCAAAAAAGGAAATGTCAAAGAAAAAAGTTCAAATTTAGAGGATAGGGGCTAAAAATAAACATTCACTGGATAAAAAGGAAGAGAAAGGTGGATGGTCAATGTGGATGAAATTATGTGAACACACATACATATATATATATATATGCATACATAGACACACACAGAGAGTGAGGCAGAGAGACAAAGAGAAGCAAAGAGAGAGAGAAGGAATGGTACATATAAATTTTATTTTTAATTTAAGGAATAATATGTTTTTTTAAGAATTTCAAAGTTGTAAAAAAATAATAAAATAAAAAAAAAATTTCAAAGTTGAATATGACAGCCAGTTGATCAGCAAACATTTCTTATGTGTGATCTGTTATAATCTTTGGAGATAACAAGAAATAAAAATAATAATTAAAAAAAAACATGGTCCCCCTCAAGAAGCTTGCATTCTAATTGGGAAAATGACATATGAACAATTATGTAGGTATGAGATATGTTCAGATTAGATAGAAGCCAATCTTAAAGGGAAGGTCCCTTTGCTTTTGTGGGCTCTTTCTTTTCAATCTATTCTAAGAGATAAGAGGATATATTTTAGGCAGAAGAAGAGAAGTAGCTTCACCCTATTGACAGTTACCATAAATGCATTGCTAATTCAGTCACTTATTTCCATTTTCATTCATTGTTACTCCTGAATCTATTATAGAGCTCATAATAATCAGTTTGATGGGAGAGATGAGATCAATGAAAAGGCCATGAAGTGAAAGACCCCTTTTTCATTTCCCCTTCCCCTCCTCATTCCACCTGTCCCCACACTTTGCCAAGACACTGCCATTGCCACAGACAACTGTTATTGAATAAACTTTGTCTCCATTCACCCCACTTTTTATCCTGTCAAAGGTCTAATTTGGGGAATCATAATGTCAAAGATTTGAAACTATCCTGGATCTCTTTCACTTCACTATTCATCCTCTCTTTTCTTAAGTGCCAGAATTTGAAGGGGGAAATTTTATACCATTTTTCTTTGCAGGATTTCTCAAATTCTGTGTGAGTGCTTTGACCCAAATGCACTCTTAAGCTATCTTGCAGCAGAACTCAAGTAAAAATGCATAAGAGAATCAATTCCTCTAATGCAGCAATTAACATAGAACACAAATAGCTTTGTGATCCTAATTAGGGAGTTTCATTAACCTTGAAATCAATAGCATAAAACAAGTGATGATAACTTAATGTATCCAACGGGACATCATTAAAAGTATGCTTCTTGCTGCTTGTTTGCTTCCCTTCTCTCCCCTACACTGCTTACTATGTATTGTTGATTCTGAATCAGATAACTTTTTGGTTTTGTCTATGATAGAAAGGTCATAAAGATGATGTGTTCTGAACTCCTTGTCTCTTCAGAACATTAAAATATTCATCTTCATGCATAAGGTTCTGAGCAGTCTTGAGGTCACTATTACAGGGAATAAAATGATCTGGTATTGCTTTTTCTATCTAGTTATTTTTGGTTAATTCATTTGAACAGTGAAAATGTTTTGAAATATCAGATAAAAGGAATTTATGCAAATATGAAATGATGGGTCCTCTTTATGAAATCAATAAGTCTTTAATGAAGATTGGACCTATTTAAAAAGAAATTCTCTTAAACAAAAGGAAACTTCAGAGCAAGGGATATATGTAAGTTTGTAGCTTTATGAATGTGATTTTCTACTGTTAATGAAACTAATTCCATCTGATTTTTATCTATTTGTGATTGTATGAGCTAATTTTAGGTGGCAGTTTCTAATTTTTAGAAGCAGCATGCCATGGTGGATAGAGTCTTGGGAGTCAAAAAACAAAAAACAAAAATAACTGACTTCAAATTCTACCCCCATGGTTACTATATCATGTATTTTGAAGCAGCTAGATTATGTTGTGAATAGAGAGTCAATGTTTGATTTGTATTTGCAAGATCAGAGTTAGAAAGACTTTAAATTCAAATTCAGCCTAAGATATTCACTAGCTATGTGATCCTGGGAAAGTCACTTAATCTTGTTTACTTCAGTTTCTTCATTTGTAAAATGAGCTGGAGAAGGAAATGGCAAATTATACTAGTAACTATGCCAAGAAAAACCCAAATGAGGTCAATGAGAGTTGGGCATGACTGAAATGACTGAACAATAACAATATAAATAATAACTCTTATTATATAAATCTGAACTAAGATATTAGTTTTAAATTAATAGAGAAGACTATTAGAAACATGTCTTTAAATAATAAATTTGCCTTTAAGCATTATAGTCTGACTTCCAAGACCCTGGAACTGAATGACTTTTCTTTAAAAATTTTGGACACTTTAAGATTTATGTGATTTTTCTTCAGATAGCTTAGGTATCATTTCATGTATGAGTGTTGTACAGATTAAGTTCAACAAATATTCATTAAGAAACTACTCTAGGCAGAATACCTTGTAAAAATGACATACCCCCTTTCCTCAGGAATCTTTCAAATATGTACCAAATAAATCTTGTCTCCTTGATTTAATCTTTTTGTATCTCAAGTAACTCCATAAGCAAAGTGGGTAGAATGGCTGGGGCCCAAATCAAGAAGACCTCAGTTCAAATCCAAATCAAATGATGATGATCAAATAACAAGATTTGCAAAGTATTTAGAATAGTATCTGACACAAAATAGGGACTTAACAAATGCTTTTTGCCTTCCTTTTGTAGCACTTTTTTATCCTTTTTGTTATATCAAAGAAAATTTTGAAGCAGAGAATTGCTAATTAGCTGCTGATTTTTAATCTTTCCTCATTGACATATGCATATATGCACATATATTTATACATTCATTTATATATACACATATATATGACTAGCATAAAAGTTTACATTTTGTTTTGGAGGTCTAAAACTAATGAGTGATCTATTTGTCTGAAAATGTAATACAATGGGAGAGGCAATCTGGTGGAGTAGAAAGACAGCTTTACTATCAAAAAGACCAAAGTTCAGGCCCTACTTATGACATATGGTGGCTGTCTGAACCTGGACAAATCACTTACTATAGAGAGCTCTGTAAGAAAAAAACTTGAAAGTCGAATGAAGTCTGTGTCCCTTCTCAGAATAATGTTTTAAATTAATATAATAAAACACATAGCATTAAAAAGGGAAACAAATTAATTATATTGAAATAGAGTTTTCAAAACACTGGAAAAAAATCCCCACAATTTATAGCAATATGTTGCAGAAAAGATGCCAACCGACATTGATCAAGGCATTTACTTATTTAGGTGCTCCATACACTAATGGAATTACAGATACAATCACTATCTCTTTTGCTGTTATTGTTATTCAGTAATTTTTTCAGTTGTGTTAGACTTTTCATGACCCCATTTGGGATTTTCTTGGCAAAGAGTGATTTTCTATTTTCTTCTCCAACTCATATAGATGGAAAACTGAAGCAAATACAATTAATTGATTAACTCAGGGTCACACAATAAGAATCTAAAGCCAAATTTGAACTTAGTCCTCCTCCCTCCAGACCTGGCAGCCTATAAATGTTCTGCCTAATTTTTATCCCTACTTTAAAATGATGATAATAATAGCTTAGATATATTATATCATTTGATCTTCTCTGAACCCTGTTGGAGTAAATGCTTTTAATATCCTCATTCTACAGATAAGGAAGCTAACACTGAGAAAAGTCATGTAACTTGTATACATGTCAAATAAGTAATTTCTGAGATAGGATTTTAATTTAAGATTCCATGTTCACTATAACACATATCGTCATTCTATAGTCAGAAGACTTATTGTGGGCATTTTACAGTTGAAAGATAAGTTAGTTTTTTATGTTTTCTTTTTCTTTTTATGTTCTTTGCTTTGCCTTAAAGTCTTCCTCTTTTGCTTCATACATAGAGATGAATCTCCCTGGGATTTTAGTCAATAGAACCCAAACCCTGGAAAATTCTATCAAGCTAGCTAGACCTCGAGTACAGACCCAACAAGAGATTCCATATCTATTAATCAAGAACCAAAGTAATTAAGTTCCCAGAGGCCCTAGGAAGGTCATTGTAAAATGAAGATTTTTTTTTTCAGTCAGTCACAGAAACATAGGAAGGTGATCTCATAATGCATTGAAGAATTGCAATCTGCATTAGTGCAGGGGGCATCTACTGAAATATATCTTGAATAAACTTTTTTCTCAATGCCACTGATATATTTGAATAGTAGAAAAAAGCTCAAAAGGCCAGTCATAATGTTGAAAAACAGCTATTTTAAACTTTAATTGCCTTGTAGAATCTTTTCATGAATGAGTGTTCCAAAAACTTTTTGACAGCCATTTAGCCAGTGAGAAATCAAAGGGCATTTCATAAAAAGAAAGTTAGGACTATTGCCTTAAAGCCATTTATGTTGATGGAACTAGGAGAACTAAATGGTAATGCAGGATAAATTTGTAGCTGTGAAATAACTACTCTTAAGACTTTGAAGTAAAAAA
>JAJPUD010002395.1:18806-101946 GCA_023553655.1 Myrmecobius fasciatus | reverse complement strand
TGTGTGTGTGTGTGTGTGTGTGTGTGTGTGTGTGTGTGTGTGTGTGTTCTTCACTTATGGGCAAAGCAGTCTGGCACTGCATGACATGTACACATTCAATCTATACTGCAATTAGACAGACTGTGGTGAGTAAAAGATGAAATGACTGAAGTAACAAAAGATTGACCTTCCAAGCTCATTGATTTATTAAGTAATGCAAGCCAATTGCCCAACAAATCAGAACCAGACCTCCTCAGCTTACAGTTGGATACCAAATACAAGGGTAGACAGATTTTTATACATTAAATCCAATTAATCAAATCAGACCAATTAATTAAAAGAAAACCACTAACCAGAATATAAAATTAGGTAATCTGATTTCTAATTGGAGGAAATATTGGGATTTCTGAATTGTTGGGGGGGTGCATTGGTACAATTCTCTGAAATAGAACAAGCTGTATCTCACTGCCCCAGAGTATGTGTATTCAATCAAAGGACCATGAAAATAATAACTCATTGATCAGTATGGGACCAGTCTTCCGATAAGACATATGAGTTAATTGAGATATATAATTGTGAGAAAACTTGTTGCATTAGTCTTTGGATTCAATTGGGCTTCTGATCAGTATAACCTAAGTCCTTTGTTAAAGGCCTCTAAAATAGCAGGCAGAGGTAGTATAGCTTCCCAACCATGAAGAGGTAGGTTCAAACAATGCAATAAGGTTTTCTCTCAGTTCCCACAATTGAATGCAATTTTCTCCCAAGACAAAAATTGTACTAAAGCCATAGTTGAACAGAAAGGGAACTGAACTAGTTCCAGAATTGAGTCACAAGACAGAGTCATTGTGGTTCACTTGATTCCCACTACTATTTCTAATGCTACCAATTCTTTTAATTTCCTCAATATTAGAATCACAGTTAAGTAATTCCTCATTCTTTATTGTACTGATTTGGAAGAGATGGTAAATCCAAATGATTTGATATTGGATTCAAAATGAAATAAACTAAGTATGGAACTGGCCTACAATTTCCTTATCAAACTCAAGCCAAACATAGTTAAAGATTTAGAAAATTCTTATAGAAACCATGATGTCCCTTATCACCTTCTAGGGCATTTCATTTGAGTATGCATTCTAGCCATGCAGGATTATGCTGGTGAAATGGAGTCTACCATTAGCCATTAAGTTACAATCAATATACATTCAAATCAAGATAAAGCATCTATTCCAGTAAATAGAAAAACTATTTAGAAAAATTGATTTTCAATTGCTACACAATGGAGCTAACTACAGATGAGTGAGCATGCCCTCTGTTTGCTACTGGATGAAGTTTAACTTTTGTATAACTAGATTCATTTGTAGTCTGCCAATTCTTGTCCTAATAACAACACTTTTAAAATTAAGAAATAATTAAAGCAGTCTATCAAGGGCATAAACCCATCTATTTATCTAATAATTAAGTTTTTTTAATAAAAAGAAAAAAATTCACTTTAATATAAAATATATAGAAAGAGCTCTAACTAGAAGGGGGTAGAAGGAAAGGATAATGTGATGTGGATAAAATTATATCTGTGAGATAGAAAAATGTTGGTAGATGAAGAACAAAAGGTTTCTATAGTTTGATTTTTTTAAAAGAAGCTTTATTTTCTGGCAGAATTTTGTACTCTATGAGGCAATGAATTTTGTACTTCCTCATTTCTTTCCAAAACTAATTCTGTTTCCAGTTTGCAGGTTAGAGTCAATATTTTCTTAATGCCCAAATGGAATGTAACTTATTTGCTGAAGTTCAGGGAAAAAATGAGTCTATTACAGGTCTTGGTTATCAAAGATTTAATTCAGTAGGAAAACTCACTGGTTTCTCTTCAGAGATCATCTTTCCCAAAGCAATACAGATATGTACATATAAATTTATATTATTTTCAATTTAATATTAAAGTTTCTATATGCAAACCCTCACATATAATATCACCTGCAACTTAGAAAATTCTCAGTTGCTTAAAAAATTATGAAAAATGTGGAGACTGGTTTTGTATGTAGAAAAATAAATCTTTTGGACTTTATTTTCAACTCTGAAAGCAGATTACATGTTGAGAGAAAAAATATATAAAAGTGAAACTATTTTTTAAAAAAAGGTTGATATATTTAGAATAATCAAAATAATACTCCTATAAATACTTTAAGGGAAGAAAATACAGAGTTTAGAGTTGAATACAGTTCTAATCCTGTCTCTTGACAGGTGCTTTGGTGCTTCTGTTTTCAATATCCTCATGACGTTCAGGTTACCATTTAAAGTCCTTCCAAAACCTGGCTTTGCATTCCTCTCCATCTTATTTCAGATTATGTCCTTTAAAGTACCTTCCATTCCAATCAAACTAAGTTTACTACCTGTTCCCCAAACAAAATACGTCATCTTCTGCTTTAGCATAAGTGGTCCCATTACCTATTATGTATTTCTTCTAGGCGTCTGTGTAATAAAATTCTCAGATTTCCTCAAAGCACAGCTCAAGTATCATTTTACTCATCTTCCAATTATTAACATTTTTTCTGTATTAAAATTATTTTTATTCCTGTGTATATTCTATTCACCTATTTCTATATAAATTGTATATGCTACCAACAATCTTCAACCCTTCCCAGAAAAAAATGTAAGCTTTGTAAAGGTAGGAGCTATTTTTTTTCAGTTGTATTCCTTAAACTTAGCATAGAGCTATCTACATAGTGAGTATTTAGTAAACATTATTTTCATCATAAATTGAGATGATTGAACTAAAAGATTTTTAAAATCCCTTCCAGGTTTAAGTCTCTGATTTCATAATAAAATGCAGTTGGGAAAGCAGAATGAGAAATGTATATAGCACCATTGCCTTGAGTGTGAAAATACTTATTTATTGCTACAAATATGAAGAAATTAAAAATATAATTTCACTGATTTGGATATACCACATGTCAAAAATAAAATCTCTGAACAGTAAGAGCATAAAAATAGATGACTAATCTATATCATAGCTATAAGTCTTGTTCCCAAAACCATTATTATAAAGTATTAATATAACTCATATTTATTTCTCTCACTTGTATATCAGTTTTTAAGTCAGCATAATTGTCCTTATTCTCAATTTTTTTTTATTCAAGTCAAAAAATTCCCTCAATTTTCCTTATTATTCCATTAGTTTGTATATCTGCACACACACACACACAAATACAAGCATATATGCATAATACGCTTTCTTTTTCTTATCTTAAACAAAATCTATGTTGGTTTCTTTTCCTAATAGCTATTCAAACTCACTATGAAGTATTTGATTTATAATAAACCTATGAGAAAGGAAACAGAATTATTGTCCTTACTTTATAGATGAAGGAAATGAATTTATAAAAGATAAAGTGATTTGCCTAAAATCACAGTGGCAAAGCTGGGACTTAAAATTGTATTTTCTTTTTAAAAATTCTATTTATTTGAAACACTAAAGATTTCAAAATTATAGAACAATATCCCCCATCTAGACTCTTCTTCAATAAACTTCAGTATAGCTCAGTATTATGTCTCATAATAAAAATAGGCCATTTATAGCATTTTAAATGTTATTTCATTGGATCCTTAGAATAATCGAGTTATTTCTGAATAGTGGTTTTTCAATTGTGTCCAACTTTATGAGTCCATTTGGGATTTTCTTGGTAAAGATATTGGACTGGTTTGCCATTTCCTTCTTCAGCTTATTTTACAGATGAGAAAATTGAGGCAAACAGGTTTAAGTTATTTGACTAGGACTATACAACTAGTTAGTGGTTGAGAACAGATTTGAATACAGGTCTGACTCCAGACCAAATACTCTATCCACTGTACCACCTTACTTCATTTTGACCCTTAGAATGGTCCAGTTAAGTAGATGTTATTATTAGATACCTTTTGCACATGAAGAAAATGAATCTGAGAGATCATCAGTGATTTAGATTTATAAGAGACCTTAGAAGCAAATGAATCCAACTCCCTCATTTTACAGATAAGGAAATTAGGGCACTCAAAGGTTATATCATTCAAGTATTAAATATATTAGGCAGGATTTGAATTCTAGTCTTCCTATTCAGCACTCTAACCATTATGCCACCTATTTTGCTTAATAAACATGAAAACAGAAGTTAGGAAATTAGAGGAAAAACAACATTTCTTTTGGTAACTGAAGAATAATTAACACATTTTATATTGTTATTTATAGTTCTAAATTTTTATTCAAAAGTTTTTATAATGTTCATTTTCTGCTTTGTGGTTTTGTTTTTGATTTTACCATTAATTTTATTAGGTTAGTAGCATCTTATCAGTGTAACAACTTATATTTCCCCCAACTTAAAAATATTTTTCTTAGATCTATCAAAATTCCAAATTGGTTCAATTTTATGTATAATTCCAAAATTTTGTATGCATTTTGAGTAATGATTTATCAGTGTCCTCAGTTGCTTTTGACATATCTAATTCTAAAATCCTCAAAAAGTTTTTAATTATATTTTTCTGGATGCCTACTGTAACCTTTAGAGATGCACAGGATGTTTGCAAATGTTCACCCACCATCCTCCCCATTCAACACACACACAAACACACATGTCCTTACAAACTATATGGTCATTAAATTATTAAGAGATCCTGAGTTAAGTCTGGAAATAGAAATATTTTGCCCTTTTCTGATTTAGAAAATGCTCACTTATGGTTTTTGATAAACTTTACTATTATTACAGGGAAGCTAGGTGGCATAGTGTCTAGAGTGCTGGACCTGAAATCAGGAAACCTATTCTTCCAGTGTTCAAATCTGGCCCCAGAGTAGTTGTGTGACTTTGGGCAAGTCATTTAATCCTGTTTGCCCCAATCTCTTCATTTGTAAAATGAGGTGGTGAAGGAAAGAGAAAACCTCCTAGTGTCTTTGCCAGCAAAATCTCAAATGAATTCATGAAAAATCAGACATGACTGAACAACTATTATTATTTATCTTTAAAATATGACAAGATATATGGCAATTGATAATTTCCATGAATTTACACTTTCCTAAGTTTAACATTTCTTCAGAAAAGCAGCTTTAAAAATCATTTTTATTGCCTAATTAATAACTTTAAAAGAAATCAGAGTCCTTAAGGTTTTTGAAAACATGGTATTAAAATACCAAACCGACTAATTCTAAAGGCTCATATTGAACAACAGTATTACTTTAGATGTTAATTAAGAAATGGCTAGTGAAGAAAGTTTTACTTACATAAAAAGGGGGAAAAGGCAAGTATTTCTAGTGATAATATAAACTATCTTTAAAGGGAAAATATTTAAGACTTCAGTGATTAGTTGAAATCATTTCCAGTGTGTTCTGTAGAATTGCTTCTTATCCTTCAACCTGAGATTCTGAGTTCCATAGACCATGATATTAAACTGGTATTTATTTGTACTGCTCAGAAATATGCCCATGCTAATTTGGAAGGATGGAGGTGATTTTTTTTAAAAGAACTTTGTTTCTGAGAGTTGTGGAATAAAAGAACCCCATTCTACAGTTGTCTCTAGTGGATGATAAAATGCCAATATCTACTGACTAAGAATAAAATATATCATATATGAGTATTTGGCATGAATAGCAAAGGTCTGCAGTGTCCTCAGGTTAAGAATATCAAAGTAATTCGCAGCACATAATAGAAGTGAGGAGCAAGGAAAATAAATCCGTGTTGCTTTTAGATTAGCTTAGAGCCTATCTCGTTATGTTTCCACAGCTCTGTTACTGCAGTGCACTGGTCTCATTCCTTTTGGTATTAGAGTTTTAAAAATAAACTGCAAATGATAGCTCTCATTTTGCAAGTCATGCTTTTTACTTTCTCCATTATATTTTCTGACGTAGTAGTATGGCCTGCTGAAAATCTTACTAATAGTTTTGCATTGGAATTAAAGCAATTTGCTGATAACAGTATGTGCAATGCATAAATGACTTTTTCTCATTTGAAACTACCTTCTGTGGGACTCCAGCACCAATATGAGAAGTAATAATAATGTCTTTTTTTTTCTTTTTTCCCAATTCAGGGACCTCAAGGACCTCAGGGCCCTGTTGGATTTCCTGGACCAAAAGGGCCCCCTGTAAGTATTATTATTTTCTCTTTTCTTTTTTCTTTTTTTTTTTGTTGTTGTTGTTGTTGTACATTAGAAAGAGAGAGAGTTAGAGTCCTTACTTTAAATGGTCTGTATCTTCAAATGCTAATAAAATTCATTTATTAAAATGTATAAAAAGGAACACAAAGCAATAATTATAATTAAAACATAAGCACAAAATGGCAAGTAATAATATGTGGTTTGTAAACATTTCCAATTTGTGAAAGTCAATTTCATTTGTAATTATTGCACAATGATTGCTTCTGAAGAAAAAAAAATATAATCTTTGAAAAACATATAGGAATTCCTAATATTAAGCCTTGTACCCTAGGTACTGAAAAAATCCTGATAACATAACAAACTTAAATGTGTTTAATTAAGACTAAAAAATCATTCTTCCCCTTCTTGAATTAAGATAAAATATTGGCAAAAAGTGAACTGGTGCCATATAGAAAATAAATTGTTACACTTGGCTTCAAGAAGATCTACTAACTTGGCTCACCTCTGACATTTCATAACTGTGACCATAGTCAAGTCCCCTCTGAGCCTCAGACAGCTTGCAAAAACTTTAAGTTCTAGACAGATTAAACACTGAGTAAATTATAAGGCCTTGATAGATTGCTGCTAAAATGATCTAAGCTCTTCTCTTCCTGTTGATGTCACATTGAAGTTTTTCCTACTTTATGGAAAGTTCTCTGAACTATTTTGTACTTAATGTCCTAATCCCCCATTGGAAAACCATGAAGCATACCTGTCTATAAATCCAGTTCTTCCCTACTATCATGTTTTTGTTTTTGTTTTTTTCATTTCATGTGTCTAGAACATAAGTTCCAATGAAGAGTCATTTAGTTGCATCTCTTTAAAATTAAATATTCTCCAGATTACTTGGTGTATTATGCACAGAATAGACCAGAGAAGCTATCATTCATTTTCTCCAATTCCTTAAATAAATAATCTTGTGCTTTTATTTAGTATTTAATACTCTTTGGAAGGCTTTAACAATCTGTACTCTCAACAGTGCTCAAAAGCACTTCCCCTTTTTTGATATTTAAAGAAAGACAGAAAGAGTCATATCCAGTTGTTATCTTTATTGTCCTTTATTCTGTTTTGGTGTCAGCTAAAATTTCCAGTTAACCTCCCAGCTGTCAAATAGTTTATGATGCTTGTGATGTTTAAGGTCCTGTGGACAATTCTGGCTGTAACTAAAAGCACAACAGGCAAAACATGATTTATTTCTTTTTCTTGGAAACTGCAGATAGTCAGCCTTGTCTTTCTTTCTCAGTGCCTTTAGGGATGCATAGTGTTTCAAGGTCATAATGAGGATAACTCAATCCATCTTTAGCCAGTACTATAGTTTCTAATACTTCATTGATTAATGTCTTCATTCTCATCCTTGGAGTGTTGTTATCTGAGGTCAAAATGACCTAAATGGTGTTGATTGACTCACTTCTTTTAGGAAAATACTACATTAGTATTAGAATGGCAGCTGAAAGGTATAAGTGGAGGTATTTACTCTAACTTATTGAATCACAGATTCAGAGCTTAGAATTTCCCCAAAAGGTGTCTCTTACAAATAAGAAAACTGAGTCAATGAGGTGAAATGTCTTGATTAAGGCAGAAAAACTTTATGTTATGCTAAGTTAAGCCTTGACCTACTTGTTTGGCTATAGAAGATAACATCAGAGATTTAAGAAGACATGCAGTCCAAACTCTTCATTTGATAGATGAGGAAGTCATAACCCGAACATGTTATTTTATTTGTTCAAGGTCAGATAAATCTTTTTTTATGTTATTTATTTTTTTTAATTTTATTTTATTTGCAAAACATATGTATGGGTAATTCTTCAACATTAACCCTTACATAGCTTTCTGTTACAAATTTTTCCCCCCAACTTCCCACCCCTCCCCTGGATGGCAGGATATCCACTACATGTTAATTATGTTAAAATACTTGGCAAATCGAATATATATGTATACATATTTCCAAACTTATCATTGTTGTGCAAGAAAAATCATATCTACATAAAGACATATCAGATAAAGGAAACACAATGTAAGCAAACATCAATCAAGAGTATGAGAATGTTATGTTGTGGTCCACATTTCACATCCCTCTCTCTGGATGTATATGGCTTTCCTCAGTGAACAATTGGAAGTGGTTTGAAACATTTCATTGTTGAAGAAATCCATGTCCATCAGAATTGATCATCATATAGTATTGTTGTTGCCATGTATAATGATCTCCTGGTTCTGCTCATTTCACTCAGCATCAGTTCATGCAACTCTCTACAGGCCTCTCTGAAATCGTCCTGCTGGTCGTTTCTTACAGAACAATAATATTCCATAGTATTCATATACTATAATTTATTCAGCCACTCTCCAATTGAAGGGCATCTATTCAGTTTCCAGTTTCTAGCCACTACAAAAAGGGCTGCCACAAACATTTTTGCACATGTGGGGCCCTTTCCTTCCTTTATGATTTCTTTGGGATATAAGCCCAATAGAAATGCTGCTGGGTCAAAGGGTATGCACAGTTTGATAACTTTTTGAGCATAGTTCCAAATTGTTCTCCAGAATGGCTGTATCCGTTCACAGCTCCACCAACAATGCATCAGTGTCCCAGTCTTCCCAGATCCCCTCCAACATTCATTATTAACTTTTCCTTTCATTTTAGCCAATCTGACAGGTGTGTAGTGGTACCTCAGGGTTGTCTTGATTTGCATTTCTCTGATCAATAGTGATTTGGAGCAAGGTCAGATAAATCTTAAGTAGCAGAGCAGGTAATTAGGGCCTCTGACTCCAAAGGCAATGAATGCTACTTCTACTACTAATAAATAGAAATTATAGATTATTCTTCGAAGAAGTTCAGTATTGCTAATTTAATGTAGACAGACAGACAGATAGATAGACAGATAGATAGATATATAAATAGATAGATAGATGGATAGGTAGATAGGTAGATATACATAGATACATAGATAGATAGATACATATAGATAGATAGTAATTCTAACTAACTGAATATAGCCTAATAAAAGTTATGTTTTATTTATTTGGAGAAAGACAAGGACAGAAGCATGATTTCCTTTGGTGTAGATAATTCCAGGTGTAATTTGTAGTCCCCTAGTTTCTTTGAAAAGGGGTCAGCAGGCATTGATGAATAAATTTCTTGTGATTACACAGACAGTATGCTCCAGAGTTAGAACTAGAACTCAGATCTTCTAGAGTCAGAGGCAGGTCCTCTCTTTACTGTGTGATTTTCCTTGTAACGACAAATCAGAACAATCTGTAATCATTATGTGTTTTGAGACAATATTCTGTGATGCCCCATTTATAGTGGATGTAAATAGATGCATAAGAAGTACCAACAAATTGTTTTGTTTTCACAAGTGGAGAAACATCATCCTTTCAGTTTTGTTTACCCTATTAATATGTTAATAATCTTCTATAATTATAGACACATTTCAAAAGTAAACTGCAGCTTTGCTCCTCTGTGGCATCACAAAATCTCCATTAGAGAGGCCTGAATTAATGAGGTTACAATATAGTCAAAATCCTTAAGTACTCAGCTGCTAAAACTAGGCTTTTTACCCTAGTAATAGTCTGTGATTACCTTAATATTAGAATAGGTTATCTTGTCTGGAGACTTAGAATATATATTTCATCCACCAACTCTTACCCTATTTTTTTCAATTGCCTCATGAGTGACCAACTATTTTTCTTCAAATATGACTATTTTATGTTACTTCATAAGAATATTGATAAAAATATGGGCTTTAATTTCAAGGAGAAGCTTAGACCACTTAAATTACTACAAAGTTTCTAAAATGCAATCTCTTTTTTTTCTCTTCCTCTCCAATTCAAGGATAAGTGCACTGTCTCTGTTCAGTATCTGTCCAAGATCTGTAGATTTATGAACCAGATCTCTGTTTTCTCCATCCAATAACATATTCTAATCTGAACAACATGTATTCTTTATATACTTATTAGGCTCATATCCTAAGTGGCAGTGAATCTGATTTAGTACTATGGTTTGAAATATCTTTGGACTTGGTGCAGTATATGTCATGTCATATGCAAACAAGAGTATCTGAAGGACCTCTGTAGGCAATCTCTTTTTTAACTGAATTATGTGTTAATCTTCCTCTATGAGAGTATTTATTTTGGTAATTCTTGGTTGGTTAATTAATTTGTGACCCTATTTGGGGTTTTCTTGGCAAAAATAATGGAGTAATTTTCCATTTCCTTTTCCAGCTCACTTTACAAATGAGGAACTGAGGCACTCAGGGTTAAGTGATTTGTTCAGGGTCACAAAGCTAGTAAGTGTCTGAGAATGGATTTGAACTCAGGTCCTCTGGACACCAAGGCTGGTATTTCATGCACTGAACGATTCAGATGCTTCTGTATGACAACAGCAACATCTTTGTTGGGCATAAATTTTATTTATGCCTTTATCATGATAATATCATTATAATAAAATCCCATGAATTTTTCAATATTCCCTTCTATTAAGAAATAGAAGAGATAAAAGAAGAAATAATGATTTCTAGAATTTCTAAATCTTCTGCTGAGTCTCTTTCATGAGGTTTTTACATACATTTGCAAAATATTTCAGTTTACAACTTTCAGGTTGTCCTACCATATGATGAATTTTTGCATATCCCAAAGCAAGTTAAAATACTAAGTAATCTATTCTGGTAGTTCAACCAAAACTTGTAACTGAAATAATGCCAAGGATTTTGAGGTCCCTTCTCCTTCCCCCAACTCATGAGCATACAGACTTGATTTTGCTGCATGCATAATTTGAATCCATGAAATATATGGACTGACATGAACTAAAATTGAATTCAAACAGGTTTATTGTTGCTCATATAGTACATGATGGGAAGTAATATGGACAATTTCTCCCTGCATACTATGTATTTGTTCATACACAAAATGGGTGAATACATATTCTGCTTAGCCTTTCCTAATTCATTCATTCATTCACTCATTCATGAGTTCTTTCATTCACCAATCTGTTTATTCAGCAACCATCCATTCATCATTTGCTATGTACATGTACATCACCTTTAGCTAGGTACTGAGGAGATCTTATACAAACAAAAGAATGAGAAATTTTCCCTGTGTTCCAAAAATTAAAAATATATTTATGGAGACCTGATAATCCTACTTCAAATAGTTAAATGGCAATATATAAATGTTTGGTGAGTGACTGATGAGATAACAGAAAATATAAGTTTTTTTGCTATATTTCCTAGAGTACAAAATATATTAGTATGAAATCAAAATTCTTGTCATTTATCTAGCATGCATCTTTTGTCTTAAGTTTTCAAGAGAAGAAAAAGCAAATTTTCATCTCTTAGATTGAAATAAAGAAGAGAAAATAATAAAAGCTCTTCCTAGAAGAAATAAAATAAATTCTTTCTTATCATACTAGGACCTCTTTAGAGAAAAGATAACTGGATTAAGTAAATAGAATGCTAAAATGAAGATTTCTTCCCCTCCTAATTCTTCTGCATATAAACATTGGCTTTGATGGTATATCATATCTTCAGTTGAGATAATTCCAACAACAGGGAATCCAGACCTAAAACATTATTAAAACATAAAATTTGTTGGGGTTTTTTATTCTATTTACAAGGGGAAAAAAACTAAACTTATAGGTGTACCTGGGAAGACAAAATTTAATTTGTACAGTCTTTATTCCATTTTGTAGTACATATAAAATTTCCCATAGGTCAGTTTTCTCTCATCTATGCAGAACAAATAGACTTTTCTGAGACATGTCAAAGCTGGTGACTGTTTTATCAATAGAAATTTGAGAGTGTATTTGCATTTAAAGAAATGTAATGTCATTCTCTTGAAAAAATGTCACCATCATCTTTTTAAAAAATTATTTATTGGTAACACTCTTCTTTTTAAATTTTTATTCCTAGATTCTATCCCTTTTCCCACCTTTTCACCTACTGATTGACAAAGCACATAATATAATGATTTACACATGTGAAATCATGCAAACATATTTTCCATTATCATTTTGCAAAAATAAATAGGCAAACAAATAAAATAAACAGACAAAAAGAATTTGCCATCAGAGTTCTTTCTCTGGAGGTGGATAGCATTTTTCCAACATGAGTTCTTTTGAATTTTCTTGGCTCATTGTATTGATCAAATTAGACAAGTTTTTCAGAGTTCATCATCATTACAACATTGCAGTTCCCAAGCACAATGATCTATTTCTTTTCACCTTACTTTGCAATAGATCATATAGGTCTTTTATGCTTTTCTGAAATCACCTTCTTTTTACATGATATGCCAAAACTTACAAGATATTCACCAGTTGGAGAATGGCTGAATAAATTATGGTATATGAATGTTATGGAATATTATTGTTCTGTAAGAAATGACCAACAGGAGGATTTCAGAGAGGATTGGAGAGACTTGCATGAACTGATGCTGAGTGAAATCAGCAGAACCAGGAGAACATTATACACAGCAACAAGACTATACGATGATCAATTTTGATGGACATGGTTCTTTTCAACAATGATGTGATTCAAACCAGTTGTGCTGCGATGAAGATAGTCATATACATCCAGAGAGAGGCCTGTGGGAACTGAGAGTGAACCACAACACAGCATTTTAACGCTTTCTGTGAATATTTCCATGCATTCTGTTTTCCTTCTTAGGTTGTTTTTTTTTCTTCTTCTCTTTCTAGATCTGATGTTTCTTGTGCAGTAAGATAATTGTATAGATATGTATACATGTATTGTATTTGTCATATAATTTATCCTATCTAGCATGTATTAGATTACCTGTCATCTAGGGGTGGGGGGCGGGGGGAGGGAAAGGAAAAGCTTGGGAAAAAAAAGTTTTTTTTTGCAAAGGTCAAAAAAAAAAAAAGATATTCACCAGTTGATGAGAACTGCCTTAATTTCCAATACTTTTCCACCACAAGAAGAGATTTTATAAATATTTTTGTACATATAAATCCTTTTTTCCTTTTCCTTTGATCTATTTCGGTTACAGATCCAGTAATAGTATTGATGAATCAAAGGGTGTATGTACACAATTTTATAGCTCTTTGGACATAGTTTGAAGTTGTTCTTTAGAATAGTTAGGGTCAATTCCTTACTTCAACAACAATGCATTAGTGAAGATATTTTCCTTCTCCCCTTCCAATATTTATTTTTTCTGAAAGGTGTGAGATGGTATTTCAGAATTGTTTTAATTTGCATTTCCCTAATCTATCAGTGATTTAGAGCATTTTTTTCCATTTGACTATACCTATCTTTGATTTTTTTCTTCTAAAAATTGCCTGTTCATATATTTTGCCCATTTATCAATTGAAAAATGTCTTTTCTTTCTATAAATTTGACTCATTTCTCTATATATTTGAGAAATGAGTTCTGTATAAGACAAACACTGTAAAATTTTTTGTTTTTACTTCATTGTCTATGGTACCTTTTAGAAAAATATATTTTCCTGATTATCTCCTTTAAATGTATCAATTTTTGCTTTTCCTTTGTCTGAGATTATGATTGCTATCGATACCTTTTATTAGTTCTGCTGAAGCATATTTGGCTCTATTCTAGCTCTTTATTTTAATTCTGTGTTTATTCACCCTCACTTTTTAATTTGATCTGAACAACATGATTTATACTACCTTTATTTTCTTTTTTTATTATTAATACTTTTTATTTGCAAAACATATGTAGGGTAATTCCTAAACATTAACCCTTAAAAAGCTTTCTGTTACAAATTTTTCCCCCCTACTCCCCACCCCTCCCCTAGATAGCAGGATATCCACTACATGATAATTATGTTAGAATACTTAAATCGAATATATGTATAGTTATTGCCACACATCATTTTTTTGTTCAGGAGAAATCGTATCTATAAGAGAGAATAATCCGATAAAGGAAACACAATTCAAGCAAACATCAATAAAGAACATGAAAATGTTATGTTGTGGTCCACATTTCACCATCGCTCTCTCTTGGTGTATATGGCTTTCTTCACTGAACAATTGTAATTGGTTTGAAGCATTTCATTGTTGAAGAGAGTCATGTCCATTAGAACTGATCCTAATATAGTACTGTTGTTGCTGTGTACAACGATCTCCTGTTTCTGCTCATCTCACTCAGCATCAGTTCATGCAAGTCTCTCCAGGCCTCTCTGAAATCGTCCTGCTGGTCATTTCTTACAGAGCAATAATATTCCATAACATTCATATACCATAATTTATTCAGCCACTCTCCAATTGATGGGCATCTACTCAGTTTCCAGTTTCTAGCCACCACAAAAAGAGTTGCTACAAACATTCTTGCACATGTGGGGCCCTTTCCTTCTTTTATGATTTCTTTGGGATATAAGCCCAATAGAAACACTGCTGGGTCAAAGGGTATGCACAGTTTAATAACTTTTTGAGCATAGCTCCAAATTGCTCTCCAGAATGGTTGGATCCGTTCACAGCTCCACCAACAATGCATCAATATCCCAGTCTTCCCACATCCCCTCCAACATTCATCGTTATCTTTTCCTGTCATTTTAGCCAATATGACAGGTGTGTAGTGATACCTCAGAGTTGTCTCAATTTGCATTTCTCTGATCAATAGTGATTTGGAGCACCTTTTCATATGATTATAAATAGTTTTAATTTCATCATCTGAAAATTGTCTGTTCATATCCTTTGACCATTTATCAATTGGAGAATGGCTTGAATTTTTATAAATGTGAGACAATTCTCTATATATCTTAGAGATGAGACCTTTATCAGAACCCTTAAATGTAAAGATGATTTCCCAATTTGATGCTTCCCTCCTAATCTTGTCTGCATTAGTTTTGTTAGTACAGAAACTTTTTAACTTAATATAATCAAAATTATCTATCTGGTGTTCAATTAAGAGTTCCAGATCCTCCCTGAACATAAATTTATTCCATCTCCACAGGTCTGAGAGGTAAACTATCCCATGTTCCTCTAATTTGGTTATAACATCACTCTTTATATCTAGATCATGAACCTATTTAGATCTTATCTTGGTGTGCGGTGTTAGGTGTGGGTCCAGCCTTAATTTCTTCCACACTAGTTTCCAATTTTCCCAGCAGTTTTTGCTGAATAGTGAGTACTTATCCCAAAAGCTGGGGTCTTTGGGTTTATCAAACACTAAATTGCTAACATTATTACCTAGCTTGTCCTGATATTCTATCCTATATCACTGATCGACTGCTGTATTTCTCAGCCAGTACCAAATGGTTTTGATGACTGCTGCTTTATAATATAGTTTTATATCTGGTACAGCAAGGCCACCTTCATCTGTCTTTTTTTTCATTAATTCCCTTGAAATCCTTGACCTTTTGTTCTTCCAAATGAACTTTACTACTATTTTTTCTAGATCTGTAAAATAATTTCTTGGGAGTTTGATTGGTATGGCACTAAATAAGTAAATTAGTTTGGGTAGTATTGTCATTTTTATTATATTCGCTCGGCCTACCCATGAGCATTTTATGTTTTTCCAATTGACTAGGTCTGATTTTATTTGTGTGGAAAGTGTTTTGTAGTTTAGTTCATATAGTTCCTGACTTTTCCTTGGCAGATAGATTCCCAAATATTTTATACTATCAACAGTTATTTTAAATGGAATTTCTTTTTGTATCTCTTGCTGCTGAACTTTATTGGTAATATATAAAAATGCTGATGACTTATGTGCATTTATTTTGTATCCTGCAACTACTAAAGTTGTGAATTGTTTTTAGTAATTTTTTAGTTGAGTCTCTAGGGTTCTCTAAGTATACCATCATGTTATCTGCAAAGAGTGATAATTTGGTTTCTTCATTACCTACTCTAATTCCTTTTATCTCTTTTTCTTCTCTTATTGCCAAAGCTAACATTTCTAATACAATATTAAATAGTAATTGTGACAGTGGGCAGCCTTGTTTCACTCCTGATCTTATTGGGAATGGTTCTAGTTTGTCTCCATTACATAAAATACTTGCTGATGGTTTTAAGTAGATGCTACTAATCATCTTAAGGAAAAGCCCATTTATTCCTATACTCTCTAGTGTTTTTAATAGGAATGGGTGTTGGATTTTATCAAATGCTTTTTCTGCATCTATGGAGATAATCATATGGTTTTTGTTAGTTTGGTTATTAATATAATTGATTATGCTGATAGTTTTCCTGATATTGAACCAGCCCTGCATTCCTGGTATAAATCTTACTTGGTCAAGATGTATTATCCTGGAGATAACTTTCTGTAATCTCGTTGCTAAAATCTTATTTAAAATTTTTGCATCAATATTCATTAGGGAAATGGGTCTATAGTTTTCTTTCTCTGTTTTCACCCTACCTGGTTTAGCTATCAGCACCATATCTGTGTCATAGAAGGAATTTGGTAGTATACCCTCTGTCCCTATTTTTTCAAATAGTTTGTATAGTATTGGAATTAATTGTTCTTTAAATGTTTGGTAGAATTCACATGTAAAACCATCTGGCCCTGGAGATTTTTTCTTAGGGAGTTGATTAATAGCTTGTTCTATTTCTTTTTCGAAAATGGGCTATTTAAATAATTTATTTCCTCTCCTGTTAACCTGGGCAATCTATATTTTTGTAGATATTCCTCCATTTCATTTAGATTATCGAATTTATTGGCATAAAGTTGGGCAAAGTAACTCTTAATTATTACTCTAATTTCCTCTTCATTGGAGGAAAGTTCTCCCTTATCATTTTTGAGACTAACAATTTGATTTTCCTCTTTCCTTTTTCTGATCAAATTAACTAAAGGCTTATCTATTTTGTTGGTTTTTTCATAAAACCAACTCTTAGTTTTATTTATTAATTCAATAGTTTTCTTATTTTAAATTTTATTAATCTCACCTTTTATTTTCAGAATTTCCAATTTGGTATTTGATTGAGGGTTTTTAATTTGATCTTTTTCTAGTTTTTTTAATTGTAACCCTAATTCATTGATCTTCTCTTTCTCTATTTTATGCAAATAAGCATCTAGAGATATTGTTACACCTTATAACCGCTTTGGCCGTATCCCACAAATTTTGGTATGTTGTCTCATTATTGTCATTCTCCTGGATGAAATTATTGATTGTGTCTATGATTTGCTCTTTCACCCATTCATTCTTCAGGATTAGATTATTTAAATTTCCAATTAACTTTTGGTCTATTTTCTCCTGGCCTTATATTACATGTGAGTTTTATTGCATCATGAACTGAAAAGGATACATTTACTATTTCTGCTTTTCTACATTTGATTTTGAGGTTTTTATGCCCTAACACATGATCAATTTTCGTATAAGTTCCATGAACCCCTGAGAAAAAAGTATATTCCCTTCTATCACCATTCAATTTCCTCCAGAGATCTGTCATACCTAACTTATCTAACATTTTGTTTATCTCCCTAACTTCTTTCTTATTTATTTTGTGGTTTGATTTATCTAATTCTGAGAGAGCAAGGTTGAGATCCCCCACTAGTATAGTATTACTCTGTATTTCTCCTTGCATCTCTGTTAGTTTCTCCTCTAGGAATTTGGATGCTATACCACTTGGTGCATATATGTTTAGTATTGATACCGCTTCATTGCCTATGGTACCCTTTAGTAAAATATAGTTTCCTTCCTTATATCTTTTAATTAGATCTATTTTTGCTTTTACTTGATCTGAGATAAGGATTGCTACCCCTGCTTTTTTTTGTTCACTTGAAGCATAAAAGATTCTGCTCCAGCCCTTTACCTTCATTCTGTGTGTATCTCTATGTTTTAAATGTGTTTCTTGTAAACAACATATTGTAGGATTCTGGCTTTTAATCCAGTCTGCTATCCGTTTCTGTTTTATGGGAGAGTTCATCCCATTCACATTCACAGTTAAAATGACTATATCTATATTTCCTGCCATCTTATTTACCCAAAGTTATATTTTTCTCTTCCCTTTCCCCTTACTCCCTTCCCCCCTCCCCAGTATTTTATTTTTGATGACCACCTCCCTCTGACAGTCCTCCCCCCTTTAAAATCCTCCCTCTTTTATACACCTTTCCCCTAATTTTTCTATTAATTTATCCCTTTCTTTTCCTCCTTTCCCTCCTACTTCCCTATACAGAGGGCCAAGTTTTTCCCTGAAATCAAATGTGTCTGATATGCTCCTTTAGAGCCCAATCCAGTGAGAGTAAGATTTACACAATACTCATCACTTTCCCTTCTTTCCCTCAATTATATTAGATTTTCTATGTCTCTTCATGAGACTTTGCCTTATTTTACCTCCTTTTTTTTACTTTATTTTACCTCCTTTCCCCTCCCCCCTTTTTTTTACAGTATGATATACCTTCTACCTCTAATTTCTTTTCGATTATTATCAAAGTAAAATCAAATTATACCCCCATTCTTTAAGGATACCCCTAGTAGAGATATAGTTCTCGAGAGTTCTTTCCTTTTTACCTTTTTATGCTTCTCTAGAGTTCTGTGTTTGGAGGTCAAATTTTTTGTTCAGATCTGGTCTTTTCATTAGAAATAGGTGAAATTCTCCGGTATCATTAAATGACCATCTTCTTCCCTGGAAGATGATGCTCATTCTAGCTGGATAGATTATTCTTGGCTGTAATCTAAGTTCTTTTGCCTTTCGGAATATCTGATTCCAGGCCCTTCTATCCTTCAATGTGGAAGCTGACAGATCCTGTGTAATTCTAATTACAGTTCCTTGGTATTTGAACTGTTTTTTTCTAGCAGCTTGTAATATCTTTTCCTTGGTGCAATAGTCCTGAAATTTGGCCACGATATTCCTTGGGGTTTTAATTTTGGGGTCTCTTTCAGGAGGTGATCGGTGGATTCTTTCAATACCAACTTTGCCTTCTGATTCTAAAACATCAGGGCAATTCTCTTTCATGATTTCCTGGAAGATAGCATCAAGGTTTTTTTTTCATCGTGATTTTCAGGGAGTCCAATAATTCTTAGATTGTCTCTCCTGGATCTGTTTTCCAAGTCAGTTGTTTTTCCTAGAAGATATTTCATATTTTCTTCTATTTTTTTCATTTTTTTGTTTTTGTTTGACTGATTCTTGAAGTCTTATTGAGTCATTCATTTCAATTTGTTCAATTTTAATTTTTAAGGTATTATTTCCTTCAGTTATCTTTTTTAGCTCCTTTTGTAACTGGCCAATTGAATTTTTTGGTTCATTGCATTCTTTTTCCATTTTGCCAATTTTATTTTTCAGTGAATTGTTGTCTTTTTCCAATTCATTAATTTTATTTTTCAGTGAATTGTTATCTTTTTCCAATTCACTATTTTTATTTTCCAGTGAGTTGGTGACTTTTTCCAATTCACCAATTTTGTTTTTCAGTGAATTGTTGTCTTTTACCAATTCACTATTTTTATTTTCCAGTGAGTTGGTGACTTTTTCCAATTCACTAATTTTGTTTTTCAATGAATTTTTGTCTTTTTCTGATTCACCAGACTTATTTTCCAGTTTTTCACATCTCTGTTGCAGGGCAATGTTTCCTTCTTGCACTGCTCTCAGTTCATTTCCCCAATCTTCTTCTAGCTCTCTTTTGAGATTCTTTATGCAATCTTCCAGGTAAGCCTTCTGAAAGGGAGACCAGCTTAAGTCCACCTTTGTGGCTTTATCTGGGATTGTTTTCAGAATCTCAGGATCTGGGGACTGCTCTAGTTTCTCTCCGTAAAAGCTGTCTATGGTGAGAGCTCTCTTCTTCTTGCTCATGATGTTTAGCTGAGGTATCAGTCACCAGCAGGGAATTCTGCAGCAGCAGCAGCAGCAGCAGTGGCAGCAGTAGCAGCAGCAGCAGCATCATCAGCAGCAGACGTGATTTCAATTTGTCCTGGGGCAGTTTGCCCAGTTGACTTCTGGTCTGGGGCTGATCTGGTTAGATCCACACTAGGACTATACTTTCAGCTGCTCTCAATCCACCCTTTATCAAAGGTAGACCTGCCAAAGCACCTGCCCGCAAGCAGAGCAAAGTGGCCCAAGGGTCTCCCAGGAACTTCCTGGCAGCCTAAAATCTTCTGGTCCGTCCCAGCCCCGGACTTGCACCCCAGCTGCGCACTGGCGTCTGAACTCCGGGAGCTGCTCGATCCCCTGCCTGTCTAAAACTGACCTCAGAAGTTCTTTCAAAGTAGATATTTGATAGAAGTGCGTTGTAGTCCAAGTGTTTGGTGAAGCCCTCACTCCAGAACCAGTTCAGAGGCTCAGTTTGCCTGTGTCTGAGGGAAGGTCTCAGGAGCTTACAGAGAATGCTGTCTGCAGTTCGCCATCTTGGCTCTGCCCCCTACTACCTTTATTTTCTCCTCCCTTCTTCATAATAGAGCAGCTAAATATACTCAATTTCTTCACAATTCATATGCATATTTTAATACCTGTGAAAACAAACAGTATACCAAGGCATGTATGATTTTTGTAGATTAGAGAATTCCAAGAATAGAATTTGCCTCTGTCCAGAAACCAAAATTATAGAATTTGGGAGTTGGAAAGTATTTCAGTGATAATATAGTCCAACCGATGCATAAAAATAATCCTCACTGTAATATATTCTTATGATTTTATAGGAAAGACTTAGGAAATTTAAGAATATTGAAATGGAATAACTTGCCCAGAATCACATACCTAGAAAGTGGCAGAGATAAGGCTTGAACCTAGTTCTTACTAACATTATGACAAACACTCTATGTACTACTCCATTCTGCCATTTTAGGCAATAAATACTTATAAGAAAATACATCTTGACAGATTAGTGTCATGCACTGATAATATGTTATAGTCAAATCTGAAGTGGGACCATAATTCCATAGATTCATGACTGCAGGGGACCTTGGAGACCATTTATTTCAAGGAATAGTGAAAGATCAATAATGTTATATTATTAGCTTTGTTGTATGATAGATATACCCTTCTTCCAGGATAAGCAGTCTAAGACTACTTTTGATCTCAGATTTTTGTTAAATATAGTTCTTAACCATTATCTGGACTCTTAAATAAGAAATCATTCCCAGGGGTGGACCAGATTAATTAATGTAGTTTTGCATAAGGAGAGATGCAATGGAAAAGAATCAGTAAAAGATACAGCTATCAATTTCTATCCTCTATAATAGGTAGGCTGTTATTGGCTCTAACAGAACTTGGACTAGTTAAAGTCAGAACAATTAAAATGTAAAGAGTTTACATCATTCTTGTTATTGTAGCATTTACACCATGCCCCATACTTATTAGTGCAGCACAATAGTAGGATGTAGTATCAGGGAAAGTGAACTTGAAAATCCTTTCCTAGATACCTTAATGTTTTTGCAAAGCACTTTAAGTCTTATGGGACAGAGTTTCTAGACCCAGATGAACTTCTCAAGCCATGATTTAATTTCTGGTCTGCCATATTGACTGTTTAACTAAATAAGGCAAATCATGAAGAGTAGTACTCAGTGATGCCTAGTGATACATCTACAATCTCTTTAACAAGAATACTTTTTCCAAAGCTGCAAATTAAAATTCATTCATTCCTGCCTATCCTTTGCACAGTTCTAGTCTATATATTCCCATTAATCTGCCACTGAAAGTCTATCCAGAAAGTTTGACTTTCCTTTATATTTATTCACATTGAATAAAGTTTAATGTAGCATATGCTCTTGTTATCTGACTATCCCATTGGATAGAGAGTTGATCTTGAAGACAGGAAGATATGATTTCAAGTTTCACTTCTGGGAAAATCACTTAACCTCTCAATATTATAGATAATTCTTTAAACTACATGTTGTAAAAATGTTACCCTGTATTGGTTCCTCATTTGAGTGTTTCCTATACCTTGAAACCATATGTCCTGTTTCCCAGATTGAACCAAGGCAAACTGGAACAAGCTTTATGGTCAATACTTGGAAAAAGAAATTATTCTTCTAATGGAAACTTTTGAGTTCAAACTGAATTTTTATATAAGATATGAAATAAAACTAAACAAATTCTCTATCATTCAAAAAAATTAGCTGACAATTTATAAATGAGGGATCTTTTATTACATATTTTTCTTTGTTCTTTGAAAAGAATATCACTTCTTTATGGGCAAAAAGATCTAGGAATGTAGATTGGTATGTCTATTTATCAGCTCGTAAATCCAAACAGAGCTCCAAGCCCATGGTTATTGTATCTGTGCATTCAATTAGCATTGCAGTGGAGGAAAAAATGACTAAGAAGTGAATTCTTGATTTATCAATGTATTGTCTCAACAAAATAAAGCCAAGCAAAAATTGCTAAATACCTTTCATTTTCCTTTAAAGCAACTTATTTTGGCGACACCATTTAGCTGATAATTCAGTTCTCTACTTTTTTGTGTTTTCTTTTGCTTCCACAGACATAATACAGTAGCTTGCTATTCAATGCTTAATTTACATTATAGCTCCAACAGGCTTTAACAAGATTTCTGAACAGAACTCCTGTAGGATTTGTATTGTATAGCATAACCATTGTTTTGTGTTGAATGAGTCTTATGAAAAAGGGAAAAGTCCACTGTTTTTAAATTCTGTTTCACCCCTTTTCTTATTGTCAGTAGAAATATCTGATGACCACTAGAGGACACTGTCTTTCTCTGTTATCTTAGTCTTCATGTATAGGCAACTGATGTTCTTAATAAATGAACTGAAAGTAGACAGATTCACATGGTATATAGTGGGTGAATTATCAGAATTATAGCATGTCCACAATGAAAAGAAACAATGTGAAGACAGTATTATCTAATACTTAAAAAAAAGAAAATCATCAACTGTAAGAAAAATGTACCAATTTTAACTGTAAAAATAATCATAAAATATTCCTATTATAGTTATTAATTTTTGGAATCATAAAACCCAAATATAAATTTATAATTTTTCTAAGGCTATTTTCTATAATAGATGAATTGCCAGGCACATGAGTTATTTTGTGAACTAGTATAAAATGTCATTTTACAAAGTGAGGGACATGAACCCATTTATCAAATCAACTAAATATCCAAAAATATGCTCTACCTATGGAAATAAATCATGATAAAAATGTTAGCTTTAACCCTATTGTATATAAAAAAGCAGATGACTAAAAATCCCTAACATAATTTTACTTTTACTCTTTTCAATTTCAGGGGCCACCTGGAAAAGATGGACTTCCTGGGCACCCAGGACAACGTGGAGAAACTGTAAGTGAATCTTCCTACTTTAAACTTTTTCTATTTCAAAAAAGCTATTAATTTAATTTTGAAAAAGGAAACATTCTCATATACAAAGCAGCACAAGAATGATGATTTTAGAAGAAACTGTTAACTTCTGTCTTTTTTCTTTTTTTTCTGTCTTTTTCCCCCTTTCCCTTCCATTTTTCTTTTACTTTTAAGACTCATTGAATTGAAATTCTTTGTGCACACATTGTTTGCTAGATGAAGGTGAAGCAGATTAATTAATTCTACCAAATCTATTGGATGTAACATATTCTATAGTGGAAAGAGCTTTGGATTCAGGTAAAAAAAAATCCTTGTTTCACATTCCATCTTTTTTACTTTTTACCTCTGTGACCTTGCCACATCATATCACAATCTGGCTGTTAGTTTCCACAGTTAAAAAATCAGAAGGGTTGTACTATTGACATCTAAGATCTTCTCTAGCCCTGAATATATGATCCTATTGAGAAAGAAACAAACCACACAAATCATCAAAAAAAAAATTCTAGTAAGATCTACTTCTATGCTGAAATGGACTAAGAAATTATTGATAGTGACTATGATGATAGATCACTGTGATGTCTAGAACTTTGGATATGGTTGTTGGTAGTGAAGAGAATCATATTTCTTGGGAGACATCACAAAATGTAAGGTAATCCAAGATTATATGATCATATTTGTGTTATGTATGTTTCTATAGATTATTTGCATAACTATATAATTATATTTGGAAGAACCCTAATTGATGTGACAAAATAATTTCTAGAAAGTTTTTTTGACATCACAAAACTGTTATTTCATCAAATCACAGGGCTATGAAAAATCTTGAATTGCTATCACATCTATTCCAGCACTCCTAAGGAAGTCTACAGATCAGTGAATCTATTCTATTTTTTTTTTTACTATTCAAGAAAACATATGGTGAAAGTGCTTCATTGACACATTCCTAAGGAGCATGCACCTATTTTATCTACCAGTTAACCATGAAAGGACCTATTAACCATCTACAGCATAAACTGTGATAGTTATCCTTTCCCAAATATATAATTTGCATAGTAAAGCAATGTGGTTTTTTTCCTAGTAGAACTAAATTATTGAGTACACAATCCCATATTTCCTAACTAATGAGAAATCTGAAGGTTTGACATGTTGCCCAAAATCAATTTCCTGAAAGTGCCACTGGATTAACTTTAGCCAATTTTTCCAAGTCATAGAACAGAACCATGATTGACTGATATGAGGGTAGGTAAATATATTTTTATTATTATATCCAGCTTGGAAATATCTTGTGTTCATAGGTTCAGAAGTTTAGAATTGACCAAAGTCTTAGAGGTCACCTAAAACAAATGCCTCATTTTATATGTAAGATAAGGTTATATGCTTATGTAAGGCAGATGTTCCACATGAATTGTTGAAATGAATAGAATTGTGGCAGGCCCCTGTATTCTAAGAGAAACTGTGATTTCTTCCTTAAGGGAAGCATGAGGTTCATATACGTATGGATGCTTGTTCCTTCTTTTTGACTATTTCTAACAGAGGTATTGGGTTAGATTTCTCATTAACCTCCTTCTACTTCCATTATTTCTGTACTAGCTATATGGTTATTTTTTGGCAGGAGTTTAAAACAATGCTGCTTTTCTGGTTTCTCTTAAGGAAGTAAGTAGGCTACCCTAAGCATACACCTGCTGTCTTAGCCACTTCCCATTAAATGGAAATTACACAAAAGATCATCACAAACAGTTCCTTAGTCTTCATTCTCAAAGAGGACCAACACATGCAAGTGAATTGTATTTAAGTGAAGAAGAGCTATGCAAGGTCCCTTATCTCACTTTCTGTTACAGAGCTATCTGGATCCAATAGTCAGATATAAATCAGAATGACTGGTAGCTAATAAGTAAACCCATTGATCTAAACAAAAAAAAGAAAGAAAGAAAGAAAGAAAAAGCTATAGAAATCACATAGATTAGAATATATCAGAAAATATATAAAAATGACTAAGCTCTCTAAAAATAGAATAAAACCTTAGATCGACAAAGACCCTACTATCATCCAAGGAAAAATTTTCTCTCCCCAGTCTCTAGGCAGCCACATCAAAGTCTCCATGTTTATCCTGGTTATGTATAGATGAGGAAACTAATGGTCAAAGAATCATTGACTTGCTGAAGATCAAACATGTAAGGGCAAAATGAGAAGCTAAACCTATTCCAAATAATTTTCTCCAGTATAGTATACATATACACATATGTGTATGTACATACATAAATGCACATATGTATCGTGACTAATCTCTATGGCAGATAGATTTTCTAACTTTAGGAAAGACCCATCAGCATCAAAGTCTTTCCTTTTTAAAAAAAATCAGATGCCAATTTATGTTAAATAAAATATTCATTTTTTATTATTATTCAGTTTTGATATAAAAAAGCCTAGAATTTCAAAAGCCTAATCAAGAATGACTTTGCCAAACAAAAGTACAAAATTGTCTGAACTTCCACACAGAGATGGCATCTGCTTGAGTGACTTAAAATTTATTTTTTGAAAGGATGCAAATCATTTCATGTAAGCACAGTTCCATGAAATTTCAAAAGCCTTTTTTGGTAATTTAAGGTCTTATTTCAGGATTCTACCTATAAAATATGTACAAACTGACATTTAAGGAAAATCCTAGAATCACCTGAAAAAATTAAAGCACATCAGGAACTTCTATGGTTTTTACTCAGTGTCTAAAATACAAAGGCTAAATTTATTTCTGGAAAATAAAATGTTTCTTTTTCTGTGCAACTGCAAGATCACTTCAGTGCCAAAGACACTTGATGCTGACTTTCTATCATGCTTTCTGGGTTTCAAAAGCTCAAGAGCTGCTTTTCTATACTGAAAATGAGTCACTTTAGTTTACAAAGGATATTATTTGTATGTGTGTGTGTATATACACATATGGAAATTATATATATACATACACACGTATGGAAAAAATATATACACATATTACATATACATATATGCCAAATAATATTACTTTAAGGACCACATGACATGCTGAATGAAGAGATAGACTCAGAGCCAAGAAAATTTGAGTCCCATTTCTGCCTCTGGCATGTATCCTCTGTATGACACTGGATTTAACCTCTTAGTGCTTTATTCAACTTCCTAAAACTTTAAAATGCAGAACAAAGGCCAACTTGTGTAGGTAAAAGAAATGTCACTGGTGGAGGTAGAATATATGAGAAGGGGGTCTTAATAAGCTGATGTATATACCAATGAATATTAGAATGTTGAGAATCCACTTAAAAATATCTGTTCCTTTATTATTACTTCTTCTTCTTGCTTTTTCTTTCTTCTTCTTTCTTCTTCTTTTCTTATTTTTTTCCTTCTCCTTTCTTGTTTTTTTCTTCTACTTTCTTCTTTTACTTAAGTTAGTGAGCCAATAAGTCAATAGGTATTTATTGAACATCTACTGTTAGGCATTGTGCTAAGTGCTAAAAATGCAGAAAGATTCAGGAGAAAGTACATACTCTTGAAGAGTTCATAATACTAAGGAAGAAATCATAAACAAATTAGCAAATAAGCTATATGCAGAATAAATGGGAGATAATTAACAAAGAGGAGGCATTAGAATTAAGAGAATTAGGAAAGACTTCTTGGAGAAAGAAAGGTTTTAAAGGAAAGTGTAATTGAAGGGAGTACTTAGGTGGTACAGTGGATTGAACACTTGCCCTGGAGTCAAGTGGAAGTTATTTCAAATTTGTGTAACCCTCATTTCAAAAAAAGTAATAATTGAAGGAAGCCAAACAGATATTAATAGCTTTGATTAATAATTAATAATTATAATTAAAATTAATAATATTGGCATCTACAAATTAACTATCCTATTATTGACGACTAGTCTTCAGCAAAGTTGCCTTTGTCAAGTATAATTTTAAAAGACATATAAGGTCACTATTTTGAGCTTTGATTATCATTAATTAGTAGGTATTCTAGTCCAGTTAATAACATTTCATTGAGTATACATTATCGATACATAAGGCATTTATCAAGCCATAAGCTTTTTTATTCACATTCAGATCCAAAAAGAATGGTAACTATATTCATAAATGGCATTCAGCTATGTGAATTATCTCATTTGTGTCTAACCCTAAGAATTTCACTGCATCCTGAAATTCATTAAGGATACATCTAAAGAATTTCCATACAAATGTTGTCTTCCCCTTTGAGTATTTGGGAAACAGATGGTTCTAAGATCAAGAGGATGGTTTGGCTTTACTATAACAGGAATCCAGTTTTATCCTGAAAATCTTGATCAGAATCTTTGATCTTAGTCTCCTGGAGAACCCCAAAATAGGAAATAGCTCAGTATTAATGATTTCATATCAGTGCAATACAGGCCAGTTATAAATCTCCTTGGTTAGGGCAAATCCCATGTTTTCATTTTTCATTTTCACAGGCTCCCATTGTGATTGCATTTTTAAATAGCTGTTTTTTGTCTCCTTTTAAAATGTTCATTCTTAAAAGTCTTTTCTCTCTCCCAACTATACAAATTTTGAAAAGCTTGTGGCTATAATTTTAAAATTTATGTAAAATTATTTCTGGATTATTTAAATATGTTATTTAAATTCCTAATAGCCTACTAGGATTATAATTGTATGTGTTGGTAGCTTTTTTGAACTCCACTTTCAAATCTGCCATCTCTTTCTTTATGGTCTTTCTGTCATGCTTTTTAGTCTTCAAAATATACACAATTCCATGAACTATACAATTTCATATGAACTTTATTTGTCTATAAATTATGCTGGGCCAAATTTAATGAAAACACATGAAAAAAAAAAAGAAAACACATGAAGCTTTTTTAAAGATAATAGTAAGCCCTGGATTACCAGCATTATGACAATTGTTGTCTTTTAATTCTGACTTCACCTCCTTAAATTTCTGAAAACCAAGTCTTCTCAATTCTCCCAAAAAGCAATGAGAAAAACTTCCATCTATATAACAAATTTCTAGTAGAGCACTCACAACTAAGACTTTTAACTTCAGAGTTTTTCAAACATAATTGCATTTAAATACTAATAACTATGATGAAAATAAAATGAAACAAAAAACTATGTGTGGCTTTAATTAATCAATTTTATTTGGATTTAACATAGGGATAGGTGGCATAGTGTTGTAAAAAACAACAATGCATTTGAAGTCGGGGGTCCGTATTTTAATGGTTACTATCTTAATGCCTATTTTTATTGAGGAAGCCTCCAATTTTCTTTGGTGCTCATTTTTTCATTGGTAAATCAAAGGGGTTGAATGGAAGATTTTGAAAGTGCCTAACAGTTGCAAATTCTATTATATATAAAATAGCATTTCTCAATATATACATAGATATGAAAAAAGAATGATTTGGATTCTGATTGACCTCTTACCCTTTGTGCTTGTGAACCATTTTTTTTCATGTGATTAATCATAATGGGATACCGATTTTAAAAACATTCTCTTAAGTCTTGAGCAATCACCTTGGGATAGTGACATTAATGAAATTCAAGACAAGAATCAAATTAAATCACTTTCTTTTTAAAAACCTGAACAAACACTTTTACCATTAACTATGCAAAGTTCTAAAATTCAGTTAATCAGATATTTACTTGTTTAAAGTTAGATAAATTAGTAGAAAAGTACAAAAGTGAAAATTTAGTAAATCAATCAATATACCTCCATAATGCTGCAACTGAAACAAACTAAAAAAAAAAAAAAAAAGGAAAAATTTCTACTTCTTAAACCTACTCTTTTTTTTTCCTTATAAGTTGACTTTTTATCAGCATTGGCAGATATAGAATAAATAGGACCCTAATGATATTAATAACTTTAGAGACTAGAAGAAATATTTTATCTGCAACAATACCACTACATTCAATTGTGATATTTTATTGAATTATCTATGTACATATGTATGTTTACATATATCTTGATATATAGATGAATTGATTAGTTAGTTGAGAAATCTGTAACTAATTTCTTCGAGATAAGGAATTCTTACATAAGAATCTCCTTTGACAAATGTCATTTGACACCTGCTGGGCAATATGTGTGTGTAGACTAAAAGGGTAGGGAGAGGAGGAGGATGAGGGTGTGTATTTTTTTTAGGACATTGAGAAGTATAGCTGCCAGAATCAGAAAGCTAGTATTTGTTGAGGGTAATTCTATGTTTTCTGGATTTTAAGACCCGTCTTAGCTACTACAACATACTGGTTAACTTATGTTCAGTTTTATGTACCTCTAAATATAAATATGCTACTATAAAGGCTATATCTATAGTTTTTCATCTAAAAGTTCATGATACCAAAATATTCCCTACATCATAATTATAAGCTTTGTTTCTAAACTTGTTACTTCTGCAAAGATTATGTCTTTGAGTTAATAGATTTTTTGCAAAAGCTATTCATGTTTCATCTCATTGGTTTTAAATGATCTCTAACAAAATTTTTAAAATTATTTCCTTGAAGTGGTAATCATAAATCAATTAATCGGTCAATAGATATTTATTCAGCCTGTAGATGGGTCAGGAAAAATGTATAATTACCTCATAGACCAAATAAATGTACAGTAAAATACAAACTATATTCAAACACTGTATCAAGCTCATGTATCTATGACCTATTTTATATTTTCTTTTTCTCTTAAAAACTCTCTTTTCTTGATTCCTTTATTTCTTTCTTTTCCTTTCCCTCATCATTCTTTCCTTCTTTCCCACTTTCTTCTTCTTTCCCACTGTTCATTTGGGCTTATAAAGCTAAGTGTTTCAATTTAATCCTGAAATGGTATCCCATCATGCTATTAACTATTCTTTTTATAAGCCTCTTTTAATTACTTTTTCCATTATATGAGACTCTTGGTATACAATTGTGTTGGGCATGGAATAGAGAGTAGGAAGAATTACATTAACATCAAGAAAATTGTCTCCTGGTGATGCAGAACATTAAGCAATTAAAAAAATATATTTAAATCATTTACTTGGATGACAAATCCAGCACATGGGAATTTTATATTTTGTTTCTTTGATACAAGATTAGTTCTAAAATTGTTTTTTACCATTAACCTTATCATAATCTTTCATTTTTATTAAATTACTCCTTCCATATCCCCTCTTCTTACTTAAATCCTCTTCTAGATGAAATCTTTCCAGTTATTCATAAGATGTATTTCCACTATTCTGTATTTATTTCTTTGTTTTTTTCCTACTTACCTCTCTTCATTTGATGGTTGTTTTTCCATCCATTTATTTTTGCTCATCAACTTAAGAAGACTAGACTTTTGAACAAACTTAAACCTTAGCTAACATGCTATTAGTGTAATACAATGAATTTTTTTTCAGAAAAAAATCAGTGATAATTATAGTCAGCAAAAGAAGAAGCTTGGAAAGTCCTGTGATAGACACAGTATTTCAATTTTAAGTATTCATAAAAATGATGAATATGAAAACTTTTATAGCTTGAGAGAGTATATTCCTGAAAAACAATTTTCTTTTCAACTGTGAGCCATCTCATTACCTAATGTACTTTTTAATAATATATAACCAATAAATGTCATATTTCATTCCTTAGGGATTTCAAGGCAAAACAGGTCCTCCAGGACCAGGTGGTGTTGTTGGACCACAGGTAGGTAATTTTATATTATATCCTTTAAGATTTTAGGATTTCCTGATATTTTACATTTTTAATTTCTACAAACATGATATTTCTCAAGCATATTATGCAATAATAGGATTAATTTTTGTATTTCATATTGTACATACTTAAAGTGCTTTCAATAAATTCATCTGAGTCTCTACTTAATAATGCAGTCAGTTCTTAATGAAGGAAAGGAATAAGTTGGAAACATGAGGTATCAGATAATTTAAAAATTAAGTGTACCTTAGGACTTTTTACCATAGGCCAGAATTCATTATATGGTAGCTTCATCCAAGAAGTTTTAATTAGTGAAGTACTCACTCGTAATACTATTCCATAGCATTCATAGAAAAAAAAATCCTTAATGATTAGAACTGTCTATAGGTAGAGTGAAATGCCTAAGAAGGTAGTGAGACTCCTCTTCTGAAGCTCTCCAAGCAAGTACTAAATGACCACTTGTTGGATAGCTTGTACAGAAGGTTCCTGTTCACATATTAGTTTATAGCAGAAGGCCTTTGGGGTCAGTTATTAGATTATATGATGAACTTGCCTATTCTATGTTTTGTATCTTTGATTTGGTTCAGAACTGTGATTTATTTGGTTGAGGAAATTTCACCATAGAAATTTTCTCCAGTAATGTATAACAGCAACTTGGATACAATTTACTGTTAGAAAATTGCCTGAGGGTATTGGGAAATTAATGATTAGCCTATGTTCACTCTCTTATGCATCAAAGGCAACTTGAATCCTGGCCTTCCTGGCTTGTATTGATTTTTTTGTACTATCTTTTGATTTTTATATTAAAGTGAGAATTTCATGTGTGTAATATATTTCATTGATCTTCCTTCCAAACAGATTTATCTTTATTGTTTTATTTTTTAAGTGACATTTAGTTTGGATTTCCTGAGCACTGGGATATAAATTATTATTGCTGGAGGATAGGTAATATGTTCAAAATGCTTCAGGTAATACAAGAGTCCAAAGAATAAATAGTTATCATCTGAATAGAGGAGAAATAATTCTACTTATTCTTCCATTACATGCCACCTAATCAACATCTTTATGGAAAAGAAAGTTAAGAACTGAAAATTTTGCCTGTAAGATGCGCCAAGTTAAAAGAAGCATCTAAAAACAGGACTATTCTTTGTCTATTTCATAAAAATAGTGAATGTTCAGGGTTAAATTTTTATCTGTAATTGAAGTTCAAAGGATTTATGTAATCATACCTGAGGCTGGAATTTCAATCCTGTTAATGAAATACTGTTGGGGAATGTAACTGCTGAAGAGCCTAAGAACAAAAGTTGATTAATCTGTGTGTGTGTGTGTGTGTGTGTGTGTGTGTGTGTGTGTTTTAAAAAGCAATATTTGAACAATATATATGCATTGGGGATATGTGATAGAATGTGATATTAAAATATAAAAGTTCTATGCCTATGTTCTATGCCATCATTCTCACTATTCAATGAGAGAAAAACAGTAGACAACTTAATTCCTTTTTTGATGAAACAAAATAGAAAATGTGAATTTCCTTGGGTCAGATAGATACTCCATTGCTATTCATTAGTTTTAAGTAAGAGCAGTACTGCCTAAAGGGCATGCTAATAAGGTTACTACTAAGATAAAGATTTGTTTTTAACCTATGGCAAACAACTTCTAAACCTGCTTTCAGGAAGAATATTATGAAAAGATAGTACAAGATTTATTCCTTTTATTTGGTATGCTTGAGGAGAAAGACACTCTAGTAGAATAAGAATATAAACATCATGTGACTTAACTGAATCTTTCTAAACCTCAAAAATCCTTTTTTGATATAGTCTCATGCCTAGTTGGAAGCATCTAAAACTGATGAAGGCATTTATTCCCTCTGAATCTTCAAGGCAGAAAAAAGCAGGAAGTGTGCTTTATTGAGTATGCATCTTTACTGAATCATTACCATTTATTGGAGCTTTATAGAGATTAGTCTTTTGCCTGTTTCAAATATGGGCTGGTCTTTGTGGAAGATCAAGGAAGTAGTTTCATGGAAGTTATATCTACTCCATTAATTAATATTCCTTCTATTCCCTTTTTATAGCAACAAAGATCTTTCTCCATTTTTGCCTTGAGGAGATCATCTATTCCATTGTGGGAATTATATTCCCAAAGGATAATAGTGACAAAGGAAAGCTGTATCATGTAGGAAAAAGAACAATAAGATTAGAGTCAAGCCCATTACAAAGAGGGCAAGTTTTAACTTTCTAGCTTCAATTAACCTACCTCTAAAATGAAGGGATAACATCTAAATTCCCTTTAAACTCTGAGCTGATTGAATTAAAGTGGGATTTAATAAGAATAAATAAAGATTCACATGTGTGTGAAAATCACCTTTACAAGGACAAAATGGGGGACTTATGGCTAGATAAATTTTGGCTAAAAAAAAAAATCTGAAAATTTCGATGGATTACAAGTTGATTATAAATGACCACAGTGATGAGAACACCAAAAAAATGATATTATTTTAGTCAGTATTCTAAGAAATATGGAGAGCCCAGAATTAAGAAAAGGCTAATCAATTTGGCTAATCTGTACTGTGTTGTCTTTTGGTAGGACAGTTATAAAATGGAAAGTGTCCTAAATGTTTAACAAGAATGTTGAAGGGCCTTCCTTTCATAATATATGAGAACTGGTTATTAATGGTTATGAATTAAAGGTTATTAGAATGAGAGATATTTAAGATTTGATAGAATGCAAACTCCCTGAGGGCAGGGAATATTTTTCTTTCTTTCTTTCTTTTTTTTTTTTTTTGTAATTGTAGCTCTAATTATTGCTGTTTTTCAGTCCTGTCCTAATCTCTGTGACTCCATAAACTATAGCATGCAATACTGTCCCTGCACTTTTCTTGGCAAAGATTTTAGAGTGGTTTGTTCTTTTGTTCTCCAGTGGATTAAGGCAAAGAAGCTGTGACTCCCCTCGGTCACATAGCTCATAGGTTTCTGAGGCTAGATTTTAACTCAGATCTTTCTGATTCCAGACCCAGTGCTTTATCCATTGAACCACCTGCCTGCCTCCTAGCATTTAGCAAGATGCTAAGGTGCTTGTTGTTTATTTAAAAGGCTTGGGAAGGTGAGAAAACATGATTGCTATTAGGATAGGCATCATATGGAAAAGTTTATTCATCTTTAATGGGCAAATATTGTGAAGAAACAAATTTAAACCTGATGCGATGAAAAAACTTGGAAAAGTTAGAGCTGTTCACAGGGAGGAATTAAAAAAATTCTTTGGTTCTTTCTTGTTGGAGATGTTTAAACAGAGGCTAAATGTTCATTTAGCAGGTACTTTAGAGGAAAATCATCTTTTGAATTAGTACAAGTCTAATATAAGGCTAATGTCCCTTCTAAGTCTTTATTTCTGTGAAATACATCACTTAATACACATTCATTTGACACTATCATATGATATTGAAATAGAGATTACATCATGTACATGAAGTGACAAATTCTAGAAATCACAAAATTAAAAATCATAAAATTAACAATTAAGAGTCATTAGGTAAAACTGCTACCTTCAGGCAGAATTGTACTTCAAACATCCCAGGAACCCAGAGAGGATTTCATGCTCCTTAGCAGACTTTTGGAAAATAACGGTATACAAGGTAGTAATCAACACATTCTATTGCTAAACATTTTTGCCTGAAATTCTTCTTAATACTTCAGTGAAATCTCTCATCCTTTTACTTCTCATCCAATTTTCTTTTGTTTTATGCTAAGTGAGCTGGAGCACAGCTGGTCAGACTTCTCTTGCCATAACAAGTTTAAGTGAAAACTGATTAAATGGTAACACCACAAAGCAGCAACCCTCTGGAGGCACTTAAATGACCTGACATTTTTCAATGTGGCATTTGCTGCAACTGAATGAGGCTGGCTATTTATTTCTAGTAACCTCAAGCAAATGGAAATCCCATGTCCCTGGCTTTAGGATTCCTCAGGCATACATCTCAGAACTCACCTCAGAGAATTAGGGATCATGGTTAGTTTGGGGTCAGGGAAGTCACTGATCAGGAGAGTTTGTTTAGAGGGCTTATTTTGGTCCCTGGAATTCCCAGGTGATTGCAATTTAAGAATTTGGGCAATCTAGATCAATTTTTTCTATCATCCCAATTAATCATTTATTGAATCATTCCTGTTTTTGTTGTTTGTTTTGGTCTAGACTCATGATTTCATCAGAAATAGGGAAATCCCTCATTTAAAAAAATCCTTACTTATGCAAACCAATTTTTTTCTTTTTTTTTTCTTTTTTAACAAATTCATATTGGGCTCTGGAACTGGAAATAGTACTATTGAATTTGATAATTTTAGAGCTGGTAGAAATCTTAGACATTATTCCAGATTAAATCCCCATGTTTTTTATTGCTACATGAGGCAATGTATTCCATTTGGGGACATTGCTAGAAAGTTATTTCTTATATCGAACCAAATTTAGCCTGCATTTTCTTGACAGCTATTGCTTTCAAGATTATAAGCCTATAAAACTTCTTTGAAGAAATAAACCTTTAAAAATATAAAAATAATTGTCATGTCTTTTTCTCTTCCTAGAGAAATATATTCACTACCTTTTTTTGTCATTGGGCATGACATGGTCATTTGTTGATTTCTAAACCAATCAAAATTCTATTCATCCTTTTTTTCTGTTCTCTTAAAGACATTGAATATCAGTATCAGAAGGGACCTCAAAGGTCAAATAATTTAACCTATTCCTGAACAGGAATCTTCTTTATGACATCCTTGACCATTTAAATGGTAATCTAGTCCTCTCTTGAAAATTTCCATTGATACCAATCCACTGGCAGCTTTGAATATTTCATGTTGGGTAATTATCCCAAGGGGGGAACTAAAAGAATAATTTTATTGAGTCAAAATCTGTCTCCCTGTAACTTCTACCCATTGTTTGTAATAATGTGCTCTAAGGTAAAGTAAAACAAATCAAAATCTTCTCATATGCTTCTTATGTATTTGAAGACAGCAGGGATCCATTTTAGCACTTTTCCTCTCCAAACTAAACATCCATTTTTCCTTCAATCAGTTCTTGTATGGAGTAGTTTCAAATCTCAGTCCTCCTTTGGGTGTTCTTCTATTTTTTAATTTCCTTCTTAAGATGTGGGTAGAATAATTGACAGCAGATAGTAACTAAGTAAGCAGATCAGAGTTCTATAACCTTGCTTTTTAGACAGTATGCTACCATCAATATTTGTGTTATTGTTCAGTCATTTTTCAGTCATGTCCAAATCTTTGGTGACTTTTTTGGGGGTTGTCTTGGCAAAGATCCTGGAGTGGTTTGCCGCTTCCTTCTCTAGTTCATTTTGCAGATGAGAAAACAGAGGCAAACTGGATCAAGTGACATAACCAGAGTCACACAGCTAGGAAGTTTCTGAGACCAGATTTCAACTCAGGAAAATAAATCTTCCTGAGTGCAGGTCTGCTACTCTATTCACTTTGCCAACTAGCTGCTCAGAGAATTTTTTTTCCTTTTCTTTTTGTTACCACTCCATGCTACTGACATTAAATTCAAAACAATTTAATCTAACAAACATTCATTAAATACCAATCCAATCCCACTTTTAAGAAGAAATTACCAAGTATCTACTATGTGTGAAGTGTTATATTAGATATTGGAAATGCAAAAACAAAAATGGAGAACAATCTGTTTTAGAAAAAAAATAAGCCTGTATTTAATCAGGGGAGCATAACACATAAATACATGAGCATGTACATTACTATAAGAAAAAGAAGATAGAATGTAGGAACTAATTCCTGAGCTAAGCCTTAAATAAAGCTAAGGATTCTAAAAGATCAAAGTAAGGAAAGAGTACATCCTGGACATGGTTCTCTATAAAAACAAAGGACAAGTATCAACAATTGGAGAGAATGATGGAATGCTGAGGACAGCAAGTATGGGTATCTGGCTGTAGTCTGGAATGAGAGAATATTAAATAGTTTGAAATAAACATGGAAAGAGAAGTCAATCATATAGTCAATAAACTGGCTAGAACCAGATAGTGAAAGACTTTACAATGTAAGGAATTTAGTTGCCACAAGTATTTCATAAATAGTTCTTCATCAACTGGATTTTTCTAATCTATTTATAATGATAAATCTTTTTTCATTTGTATTTGTATACTCATTTTTATTCTTTGACATATACTACCCCTGCTTATTCTTACTTCTCAACTTAAGTAGTCACTTTAAATTAAATCCTGAATTTTGTTTACAAAGATCCTGACTACCTTCCATAAAAATAGCTTGAATAAATAATAAAGAAAATGTAGAAACTGGCTTTCTCAGTCATATAGAAGTTGATAATTGTCATTGTTTATTCTTATAAATTATAGAATCACACAGATAGCCTTATTGTACCTTCTCGTGATCAAATATTAATAATCAATGATTTTCTTAAAATCCATTTTAAGGGGACTCAAATATATCAGTTATCAAGCATTTATCAAGTGCTTATGTGTGTTGGGCACTGGGTAAAGTACAGAGAATACAATGAAAATAAAAGTACTGACCCTCAAAAAACTTTATATTCTGATGGGGGAAACACAAAAAAGGAGACTGAAGTGGACTAGAAATATGGGAAGACACCCTGATGGAAGGCAATGGTGGAAGAAGTCCAGAGTATAGCTTTGAAAAATGATTATATTTTTGGCCTGAGTAATCTCCTTAAATGGAGATTCTAGGAGTATTCCATTGAGAGGGAGAGGCCAAAGAGATGATGTTTATTTCTAGTATGTGTATTAAAATATTCTTGTGAACTCTCAAGGTGAGGTTTTGAGGACATGGCACCTGATGTGTTTGTTTCTTAACTGTGTAAAGCTCATTGCATTGAGTTTTTCTTTAATTAATTCAGGGTCCAACTGGTGAGACTGGTCCAATAGGTGAACGAGGTCATCCTGGACCTCCTGGACCTCCTGGTGAGCAAGGACTTCCTGGTGCAGCTGGAAAAGAGGGTGCAAAGGTAACATGAGAATTTTTGAATGATTGGACTTTAGACTTCAGTTTACTGTTTTTCAAAAATCATTTGTTCAGTATTCAATTTTTCTATAAATAATGGAATGTTAGAGTTCCAAAAATATGCAATTATAAGGAAAATATTTTATGTGTCTACTTCAGTAGATGGTTACATTTAAAAAAGCTTAAACCTTATTTAAAAAAACAGAAAATTCTAAAAGAAATTTGGTTCTCTTGATATATGTGGTTCCATTTATAGAAAATTAATTTTAAAAAATTGTTTATAACCACTTTTAGTAAGAAGTTTTATTGTTTATATTAATTTTATACTTAATTTATCTCAGTTGTTTATATTTTTATGTAATTGTGCCCACCTGCCATTTTAAAAAAATATTTATAGTTTCCTTTGAATGTGTTCATCATTGTCCATTGTCAAGATATAAAGTTGTTATAGTGAAGTAATTGTGGATTAATAATAATAATGGTCAATTTATCTCTCTATTCTCAAATGTTTGTGACATCTTTATAGGGTGATCCTGGTCCTCAAGGTATCTCAGGGAAAGATGGACCACCAGGACTTCGTGGTTTCCCAGGAGAAAGAGGTCTTCCTGGAGCTCAGGTATCATTAACATTATAGATAAAGAATAAGAATTAAGCTTAATGTTTAGACATTTTTCTTAGATCTTAACCAAATGAAGATTAATTATCTCTAAATATGATTGCAAAATAAGGAAACCTTATATTTCCTTTTTCTATTATTAATTAAATTTTATCTAAAATTAATCTTATTTGCTCTTCAAAATCCTAGGGGCTGGCAGTTTTTCCTTATAAATCATAATCTCTTTTTTTTATAAGCTAGTCATCTATATTCAATTTTTCTTTCCTTTAGGGTGCACCTGGACTGAAAGGTGGAGAAGGTCCCCAGGGTCCACCTGGTCCACTTGTAAGTAGTAATAAATCATTCTACCAGACATTTTAATTAATGATTATATTTCAGTGTTCTCATGCTATAATTTCATTGACACATTATATAGGACTATAGGTAATATGTCAGTCAAATCAGAGATTGTTTTCTACTGATTATATGTGTTAATGAGTATATAAACCTAAAATGTTTAGGATTAATAAAATATTGCTCTCCCTATTCCCACTGGGAAGAAGACATTTGTTTGCTTCTTTTCAGTTCCTAAGGAGATAGACTTTGAGGGTAATAGAAATTCTTAGTCACTAGAAATTTGTAAATGTAAATGGAATATATTCAATAGGTTTATATGTTTTCATTCATTTCAATATTTTTGCCACAAAAGGTATTCTCCATCATATTTTGTGAACCAAATATACTGATTGAGTGCATCCTTTATGAGTTTATAATTTAACAAATGATATAAACAATTTCCACATAAGCATGAAAAATAATCATCTAAACAAATTATGAAGGTTACCTTATTTAACTCATGTAACATTATAAATCTGGAAATGGGTAATTCACAGATAATATCCTTATTTATTTCTTCCTTTGAAAAAGATATTTTCTTATTTATTCATCTGCTTTCTCCCAGTTTTTAAAGTATCCTAGAGTAGTAATCTCTTGAATACTTTATGATTTAGTGCATTTGTAATTCCCTGGAACCTTATTGAATGTTGGGACACAGAGATCAGGACATTAAGACATACCAGTCCTGCAATCTAATGTTCTGATTTTAGAATGAGGAAATTTGGGCTATTTTCAGGGTGAAAAAAAAAAAAAAGAACATTCCTGAAGTCAAGTAGAAAGCATAAAATTGTAGGGATAAACAAATTAAAGCAGCATTTTCCCCTTTATATAAATATCAATCAAAATGTATATAAATTATTGTAAACAAGCAAAATTGCAGATAACTGAATATTTGTGATTTCAGTAGATTTATAAATGAAAAAATAAACTTTAAGGTCATCTAATCCAAATATCATTTAAAGATGAAGAAATTGAGGGTCAGAATTTGCTATGTTTTCAACATTGTACAAGTGAAAAGTAAGTGGCACAACAGAATTTGAACTCAGGTATTGTCAATTATACATACTCATAGAAAGCAGAAAGAATGTAACTACAAAAAAAAGAAAAATCCCATGAAAAAATCCCAAAATTTGCAAAGGAAATTAGGGGCCTCCAGTCTCTCAGTAAATTCATAATTCTTCTTACAGTGTACTAACCAGGTAGTCATCCAGTCTTATAAAATCATACATTTCAAGTTGGAAGAAATTCTTAGAAATTATCAGGGGTATTTTTTTGCATTTTAACTGATCAGGAAACTGAGGGAAAAGAGGTTAAGGGACTTTTAGGATCTCATAACTAGTAATTATCTGATTCAGGTTTGGAATCCAGGTTTTCAGAATTTCAATTTCAATATTATATCCACTAAACAAGACTGCCTCTCTTCCCAAAGAATTTAATTACTGAAGAATTGCAAATCTATTTTTACACAACATCTTTTGGAACATTCTTTATTGTTCTAAGTTGAGATTTGTTGTCTTTCTGGTAATTATTGTTTAGTTCTGAATGACTGTGGCCCCATTTGTATTTTTTTTTTTTTTTGCTAAGATACTGTAGTGGTTTGCTTTTTCCTTCTCCAGCTCAATTTGAAGATGAGATAACTGAGGTAAAAGGGGTTAAGTGACTTATCTACAGTCACATAGGTAGTAAGTATTTGAAGCCAGATTTAACTCTGGTCTTTCCAACTGCAATAGTGATGGAGTAGTGGAAATTAAAATAGGAAAGACATATTGAGATCATTGACTGTCTCAGTATTTTAAATTTAGTTTTATAGATTAATTGAGATATATCAAAACTGGAATTAGCATTATTTTACATGTTATTAAACATTTACTATAAAAATAGTTACATAAGAAGTCTGATTTATTTAAAAAAAAAAAACTAAACTAAAAAGAGTTGACTGGTTTTCAGTTAAGCAGCCACTGCAGCTTATTTCCCTGAAACCATGTAATTTACTTTTTGTTCAGTTGTCAATTCAAAGATATTTTTAAAAATTCTATTGGACATGTTTTAAATTCTCTGTAGCTTGTGAAGACAGTTCAATGATAATAGGTATGTATTTGTAGGCACGTATATGTATATACATACATATACATATATATCGTCTTTTAGATAGAATTAACAAGAAAATAAATTGTACTAGCTAAAGACATTTTTAAAAATCATGTGTAACTTTATTATTATAATATTCATGAAGTTACATATGAATTTTTAAAATTTCTTTAGCTAGTACAATAAAATTTATAAGGGCAAAACTTGTCAAAACTTACCATAAATTAGATTTCAGTTACCTGGATAGATTTTTTTATTTAAAAAAAAAATTATGTTGGAATTATGTTTTCTGAAATACTTTGCCACTTCAATATTATCTCTTTCAAAAATATTTGGATTCCTCAGTTTTTTCTGCTCCATTATGAAATAAAGCTCTTTAACAATCTATCCATTAGGGGCAGAGATTTAGCATTGTTACAATATTAGATCTTCCTAATTATCCTGGTTATAATTTGTCCTTTAAAGAAGGCAGTGAGCTATAAATGGCCATTTTTCTAGAAGTCTAATCCAACAACTGACTATGACATAATTGATTTAGTCAAACAACAATTGAATATAAGTAAAATGGCAATTAATTTGAAGGAGTTAATAGTTGAAATCGATACTTTTTTTCTTTAAATGCTATTCCAAATGATGTCTTTCTTCCACTAGACTAAATATATATATGTATGTATATATATATGTATATATATGCCATATTTTATTAATTGTTTGGACTAAGAACTTTTAGGAAAAGGTCACATCAAAAGAGTTGCAGAATATCTATATCTAACACAGAACTGATAAACTTGCCTATCTTTTCCTCTAATACAAGGTTCATATGATAGCCGCCTGAATTCTAAAGACCAAATTTTAGAATCAATGAGTCAATGCCAGACATGTGCTATCAAATATATATATGTATATGCATATATATGTATACACACACACACATATATATATATATAAATACACACATATACACATGTGATTATGTATAGATATATGTAATATTTATTCATTGACACAATTTATATTGTAGACAACAACATTGTGAGTTATTAAGCTAAAGAGGGAGAGAAAACATACACAAAATATTTGGGGTTCTTAATTTGATGAAATATCAAATTTCATAACCTTTTGAATGATCATTTATTCTTTTTATTCATTAACTGTGCTTGTTAATATTTACTTAGTATCTACTATCTGAAGAATGAAAGTTTACCTTTCAAGTTTTAAGTGACCTGTTATTTCACAAATTGGAAATTAATTTTAAAGAACTTTTTTTGAGTTTGAAAGCAGTAATTTTTTCATTTTTAATAATGTTTATTTTTTTTTATCTCCAGGGATCACCAGGAGAAAGGGGTTCTGCAGGTACGGCTGGTCCAATTGGTTTACCAGGTCGCCCAGGACCCCAAGGTCCCCCTGGTCCAGCAGGAGAAAAAGGTGCTCCTGTAAGTAATTTCAAGAAGAAAATGTATTAGACTGTTACCCTTCAAGCATTATTACTTTTCATTCAAGAATATTAGTTCTTCACATTTCACTGCCTTTGCTGTGCATATGTGCACTGCATAGCAGCCCATCTCCCTCTCTATTTATGATCTAGAAAACGTCAAATTTAATTAAAGAAGATCACATTTTCCCATACTTTATGAAACTCTAATACCTGTGGGGGTGGGGATTAAATATGGTTGGTTATTATCACTGTAAAGGAGACTGATTTTTTTTTCTTTAAAAAAAACCAAATTATAGTTTTGATTAAAACTTTATACCCTGCTACTTCATATTAGAAGAAATGTGAACTTTTCCTTCTTTTGTAATCCAATTTAATTATCAATGTTTTCTACATTCTGTAATAGTTCCCTTTAGCAGTAGGTATCATTCTGTAATAATATATGCTTTGATCTCCTATGAGTGGAACTCAAATCTTTTGCTCAATTATTTTGTCATATATTGGATTTCACTTTTAATTTTTTTTAAACTTAAAAGTCTGATAAGCCATTTCCCCCTCTTTAATCATTGTGCTTTTTTTTTTAAATTGGATCCCTTTTTCTAGTCTCTGCTTTTGATTAACATGATACCTTGGAAATGCTCCTCCTTATTCTGTACCCCCTAAAAAATGTCAAATCACAAAAACAATGAAATTCACAGATGTACATGTTGACCAAGGATCCATGTTATTTACATTTACATGTTTAATAAATACTTGTCTTGAATAATGTCAACAAGTATTTAAAAGTGAAAGATTAACTGATGCTAATATCATTTACCTTTTTGATTCTGACAATTAAAAGTCTTTAATTCCCAATAGAGCCCCCTTTTTTCTTCAACTCTCTTTGTTTAGACAAGGACAGAAAAGACTTACAGTTAAATCTTAGTTAGGGTAATTATCAGTTTTATAATATTGGGTAAGTCACTTGACCTCTCTGTGTTTCAATTTCCTTATTTGTAAAATTGTTTTATTTATTTTTATCCTACCTATTTTTTTTTCATTTCCAAGAAGCTAATAAGAATGATCACATGGGACCATTACACATGTTAATTCATTTGTTGTTTATGACACTGAGGAAAATTGTATACTCCTTTGTGAGACTTCTTTTATCTGAAAGAAGAAAATGGCAATATCTATATCTGTATGCAAAGGCATAATAACCAACATTTTTATGGAATTGTGTGTCAGGCGCTATGTTAAGTGCCTTATGATGATTATCTCATTTGATTTTTCCAACAACCCTGAGAGGTGAATGCTATTTTCACCCTTCTTTTACAGATGAGGAAATTGAGGCAGAGTTTAAATGACTTGCCTAAATTGGGATTTTGAACTCATTAGCTAACAAATTAAGTATTTGGCAATATGTACCACAATGATGAAAAGGGAAAGAAAAATTAAACTTAATGCTGTCTAATGATAATGAATACTCTTGCCCCCCAAAAAGAATGAGAAAAAAAGATACCATTCTTTTTTCTAGAATTGAGAACTAAGTGGGTGTAATATTGTTTATGTTGTCAGATAAAATCATTGTCTCTTTGCTGAACCACAGATAGATAGATAGACACATATGTGTCTATGTATATAGATACATATACATATGTATCTATATACATAGATATATACATGTGTGTATATCCATTACAAGTGAAGCCTAACTTGGTATTTGACTGGAGATTTTTGAAGGAATATTTTCAGAAATGTGTAGAATGTAAATACAAAAGGCAACATTAAAATTATTTTTAAAAAGAAACTTTTTGAATAAATACTTCAAAGTTAAATGATAACTTATTTTGTAGAACACAGTTGGGTAAGATCCATAATTTCTAAACATGTTTTTTTCACTAATTGTAAGAAAATATAACTTTTTGAGCTGTGATTGGTTACTGCTTATTATTCAAACTATTTCATCAATAAATCATACTTCTTCCTTATTTAATGTGCTAAAAGACTAAAGACTCTCTAGGGCTAGATTTAAATCTGATACCAGGTACTAATTAACAAAGTTCTTGTGACCAGCTTAAAGATTTCTTTTTTTTTTTAATTTTTTTTTTAACACAGGGAGAAAAAGGTCCCCAAGGTCCAGCTGGACGAGATGGTGTCCAAGGTCCTGTAGGTCTTCCAGGTCCAGCTGGCCCTGCAGGCTCCCCTGGAGAAGATGGAGATAAGGTTTGTGCTTGTGATTTTATATTGGTCCACTCTGATAAGATTTTGATTTCTTATAGATTTGGGGGTCTAACTTTCACTAAATTAAATAACATATCAAAGCACACCCCATCTTAAAAATTTAAGTACCTACCTTGTGCTTGACAGATGTATGTCACAGTAAATTAGTGTCTATTCCAAGAGCTAGAACACCATATAGCTTTAAAAAGAGGGATAAAAGAGCAATGAGAGAGAAGAAAATCCACATCTTTGATGCTCAAGCTAATCTTCTAAAATGTTGTTTATACCAATGGCAAAATAAAATGTGATTGTCCTGTTCTTCTGGAGCCAATAGAATAATAGATTCAGACTTATAGAAAAATTGGCTGATGTTTATTTGCTTTGACTATATAATTTCTCCAAAAGTCTTTAATAAGACTCCCAAGGCTTTGGTTTCAAATACATGAATATGTCCCTCTAACTAATCAAGGAAACAAACAAACAAACAAAAAGCCAGTGTTTGGACCTGATGTATTTTTCTTTTTCATTACTGGGCTAAATTACATATCATTTTCTGGAATGATTATTTAGTAATATGGGTCATGTAAGTATTTTGAAATACTTTTAAAAAAAGCATAATTGGGGCAGCTATGTGACACATTGGATGGAGCACTGGCTCTGAAGTCTGGAGAACCTGAGTTCAAATGTGGCTTCAGACAATTGGCATTTATTGACTGTGTGACCCTGGGCTAGTCAGTTAACCCCAAATGTCTTACCAAAAAAAGAACCAAAAAAAAGGGCATAATTGTTGTTTTATGCAATTAAATGACTATAAATTGAAGCATTTTTCAATATTACTTCTTATTAAGAGGATATGAGAAAAAGACAGTTTCCTTTGAAAGCCACTTATAGAATACTTCCCAGCTGAATCAAGCCTTGATTTGCCATGAACTGGACATTAGCAGGATTAATTCAGTAAAGTAAGCTGCAGATATGTCAAGAATAAGGTCCTTTTGAATTTCCTAAGTAGAATTTCAAAATTAAAAATAAAATAGTTGTATTAAATTGCATATTTAAAGATATATTGATTACAGTTTAACTGAAAGTCAGAAATTATAGAGAACTTTAAGATAAGTGTTTCATTACAGGGTGAAATTGGGGAACCTGGACAAAAAGGAAGTAAAGGTGACAAAGGAGAAAATGTAAGTATTTAATCTCATTTCCATATGTAAGGCTCCCCCCCCTTTTATACTCTTTTATTTGCAAATTATGTTTTAGAGCTCTTTACCTAAAACACAATTTGTTTCCTTAACTAGAGAAATTAACAATATAAAAATTTCCATTTTTATCAATGCCACAGATTATTAGAATACAACTAAAAATTTCCACTTAATAATAAAATAACAATAACAATGTCTTGAGGTTTAGAAAATTCTTTATAGACATTATCTAATTTGGATTAGTGTGGTGGAAATGATTGCTATGTAATATACATATTTAAAGGAGACATACTTGTCTAAAATATGCTTGTAAAGGCCTCTAAATTTCAAGAAGTCATCCAACAATAGTCTAATTGGGTAGTTTAGTATCATAATATTTTCTAACAGGTAGATATATGCAGTATTAATTAAATTTTTCAAGGTTGTATAATTATGCTCTTGAGATCAAATGAATTACTACACGAGTTGGATTCTTCAGACCACAAAGTTAAATGCATAAATTGGAAGATCCCTTGAACTTGGGCATTCTGAACTCCAGTGGACTAAGCCAACTGAGTGTTTCCACTAAATTTTGCATCAATATATTAAACCCCCAGGCTACCTAATCAGTCTAGGTCAGAAATGTATTAGGTCAATGTTTTGATCAATAATGACATCAGTAGCTTATGTACTTCTAGCTTCTATGAAGTAAGAAAACAGCTTTTTTAAAAAAAAGTGAACAATCATATTTTCTTCAGTATTGACCCGACCCGCGGGTCTCGAGCTAAGGGTGCCTGAGATCTCGCATCGGCCTGTGAGCCAAAAAGGCTGGGGAGGCTTCAACCTGGGGATGGGCTGTGAAAGGAAAGAATGGAGACCATTCTGTATAAGGGCAGAATAGCTCGTTTATTGAGGCTCAGTACAGGGTTTTTATACATGGTGTATCAAAGTAAATTTTCATATAACAAAGGATGTAACATCCGTTGACCATTTGTCAGGAAATTGAATAAGGGGAGGGATATGGTGTATGTGTGACTTCTTGAAGCAGGATGCCTGCTTGACACTTTCTTGAGGTATTTGATCGTATCTTGCTTCCTGGTATGCACTTTTTGGGGGCAGGGGTTTGGTGATGTCTCTTACAGTCTCTTTGTCTCCAACACAGTATGTTGCATTAATCCCTACACATTATATATTCATTATTGTCCTCATTAATTTAGAAAACATGATCCTATTTCTACATCTGAAATTGACTTCATTTTTCTGTCATTATATGTGCGCCTTCAAAATATGTTTTGAAAACTTGCTTCTTCCAAAAAACCTTTCATGACTTCCTTAGTAGTGGACCCCCCTACTCCTCTTCATATTCTCCCCCCTACTGTGTACTCCAGCTCTATTTAAAGATTGCCTTGTTTTGTTTGGTTTTTATTTATTTATTTTATATGAATATTTTTTTCCAACAAAAAGGCTCAGATAGTAGAGACATATCACTTATTTCATTTTCAGCTTGAACAGAATTCTAAGAATTGGCTCAAATAAATACCAGTAATATGAAAGAGGGCAACTAGGTAGCACAATGGATAAAGTGCCAGACCTGGAGAGAAGACCAATGTTCAAATCCAGTCTCAGACACAGTAATCCTGGAAAATCATTTAAGTTTTCCTCAGTTCACTCATCTGTAAAATGATCTAAAGAAGGAAATGGCAAACTATTTCAGTATCTTTATCAAGAAAACTCCAAAAGGGGTCATAATGAGCTGAGCACAACTGAAATGGCTAAACAGCAATGCAACATGAAAAAGTTTTAGGGAAGAAATGTGCCCAATGTGTAATATTAATTCTCTCCTTTAAATTGAAACTTGAAGTGTAAGAAGGGACATATTTTGGGATTAAAATTGTGACATGACATTAAGTGTGCAATATGTCAATAAGATTTGCTAAGTATTCATTGAATATGAGGCTGACTTCCTAATGTTTTAGAAATATTGCTCACTATTACAAGGCCCTGCAAGAGAAACAAAATTTAGATAGTGCTGAGATTTGCTATATGTACTACATTCATTATCCTAAAAGAAGGCTCTTCTGATCTGATAGATTGTTATGCAAAGAGCAAAATAAATGCTTGAACATCTAGACTGTATACACTGATTCTTTTAGAAAAAAATGTTTTCCTTTCAAATTACTTTTTTGTCTGTTTTTTTTCTACAGATTTGATAAAATGTTTCAGTTCCTCAAAAGAGAGCTATATTTGTATGTAAAACAACATAACCTTGCACATTAATGTAGATTCCAGTGAAGACATGTTGCTCCCTATAGACAATTATGGGAATATTTAACACATAAAGTTTTAAATACGTTGAAAAGATTGACAATTTTTTTCTCTTCACAAAGAATCTTCCATCTTCATCACCTTTGTCCTAATGTTCATTTTGATATCATGTTACAGAATTATTTTAAAGTACTACTCCTTCCCTCTCTCCGCCCTAAGGCACATGCCATTAATTAAAACAAAACAAAATCAAAAGTGATCTGATATTTTGAAGATTTTCAACAGATAATGTTCAACTTGGTTTATATTTGCATAAAAATACATTTTTAAATATCCAAAAGCATAACCAATGTAAGTACCTTTAATAAATGGCAATATAAAATAGATTACAGATATGCAAGTCTCAGTCTCTAAGAGCTGAATGAATAATAGTTGACTACATTAAATTTAAAAGATGTCTAGGCAATGTATCTTTCTTTTCTGCATAGAAATGTGCAAATACTTGAAAGACTTCCATCATGCATATATTCTGAAATTAATGCTGCTTTTATCTCCTTACAGGGTCCTCCTGGTCCCCCAGGGCTTCAAGGACCTGTTGGTGCCCCTGGAATTGCTGTAAGTATTCCACTTACTTTAGCAAAACTAAGGCTCTACAATTCTTTGATTAAATTTAAGAAATTTATGAGCCCAAAACGTAGGGTGATTGGGTTTTATCTTTGTCTTTTAAACATTGAACAAAATTTATATCACTTGCCAAAATCACCAAAACTACCACAAATTACCCTGCCCACAATTAATGTGATATTTTGTTCTTTTTGTTTTCTAGATAGATAAAGCTTTACTTTTAAAATATTTAATTGATGGCTAGGTACCATCTGCATCCATCATAAATTCAAAAGCATGATTCTTGGATAAATTTCTTTTCTTTGTCCCTCACTGTAATGATGAAATTTACTTCAACACTTGCTTAAGTTTGAGATTTTTTTAACTACTTTGAAACAGTTCATACCTATGGGAGAGAGAAAGATGAATTGGAAATCACCATAATAAATAAGAATGAATATCAGGAATGTGATACAATCTGGGATGCTTCCAACCAGACCAAATGACTTTATTTCTATGTGTGGCAGATATTTATAGCCATTCAAATATGCCTCCTTTTTGTTGTTAATGATAATAGTAGCAAAAATTTTGGTTTCTGACTTTTTTTCCTTTGAATTCCATAGGGAGGTGATGGGGAACCTGGACCAAGAGGTCAGCAGGGAATGTTTGGCCAAAAAGGTGATGAAGGTGCCAGAGGATTTCCTGGTCCTCCTGGTCCCATTGGCCTTCAGGTAAGCTACTTACCTAGTGTTTTTCCTGCCAACATTAGTAATCTTGTAATTATTTGTAGTTCCTAGAGATTATGGCAATAAATCTGGAGTTATCTATCCTTCCCATCTTCTTCCCATTCTTTTACCTTCTTCCTTCTACCCATTTCATGTTAAGTAAATCATTTTAATCATGTGTGCTCAATGACTGAGATAGGACAGTTAGATGAATTTTATACATATATGAATGTACTTGTATGCAAATACACATATACACACACACGTTTATAAAAATAACAACCAGATAGTATATTTAACCTTCAGAGTCCAAAAAAAAGTTGATTTATGCAAATTTATAATTTTGTTAGTTTTTTATAATTATAATTTACCTTGAAAACTGAATAGTTAATGATAATTATTTTAGCACAGAACATGGATAATTTCTACTTCCTTATACAGAAATGCAAATTATCTATAAAACAGAAAAGAAAGATTTTTTTCAAAATCTGAGTTTTGCAAACAATAGCACTGTTAAAAACTAAAGATTTTCATATCATGTCCTTGAAAATTGAAGGTAAAGAATGGTGATTCCTGATTAAATGCATAACTAGCTTGAGGCAGTTCAGAGAGAGAAAAATAATAATTATTCATATGTGCATTTTGTCATTTCTTTAAATATTAGCAAAATTAGTTCTGACTTTTCCTGCATGTTGCCTCAAAATAGTAATTAAGTAGTGAGGCAAAACAAGAAGGAATAGAAGGAACAGATGTCACTTTACTCTGTTTTATACCCATATTTTTGCTTATGAAGAAAAATACTATAACTTATTCCTATTACAGAAAGGCATGACAAGAAAATACTATATAGCAGTATTCTCTCTCTCTCTTTGCATATATATATATATATATATATACATATATATACACACACATATATATGTATATATATATATGTATAACTAGTATAGCAAGTAATACATATTTTCTTCTAGAATGTCGGTACACAGGGTTCTGCACCCAGCGGCTATCAATTACTATTTGTTTTGTGAATGAATGAATATTGAATCTTTACATTTTTTTATTAAATTGCTTTGATTTAGAGGAATTTCAGCAGTTTTCCCAAACATTTAGATCAATCAAAATATAAATAGTATATTTAGTTCTTAACTGTAGCATTGTTTTTTGTACTTAGAGATCATAGAGCCTTTAAAAAAACTGAATAATTCTAGAATCACATTTAGCCAATAAATTAGATATGGCTATATATAATATACATCATCAATAGTAAGTGTCATATGATCATTTTTGTTGCTCTCAAAGAGAATCAATGACATCACAAAGGTGATAACTTGCATGTAAATTGGATTTAAGTGAAAAAGAGATGCACAAAGTTCTTATGTATTTTGTGACTAAAAAAAAAATAAACAAATGATAATGCCCACAGCAAAGAAGAAAAATCACTAAATTTTTAAATTCTGCTTTGAAGGGTAATAATTTCTTCATTTAATTAAGAATCTATTACCCAAAAGTACTACAGTTTTAAAATATTATCTTTTAGAGCTTGGAAAAAAGAAGATTTCAAGTTCAGATTTGTAAATACTGAAGTGTAGGACAGACCTTAATGAGTGCCATGAAGGCAGAAAAATTTAGTTTAAGGCACATATACACTAATGAGTTTGCTGTAGACATTTGCTCAGCATTATGCTTTTGTTTGCCTTTTTTTAAGTTCAATATTCCAATTTTAATTACAAACCCAATTATAATTCAAGACAATTCCAAATTGTTTTGTTTTTAGGTCAAAATGTGATTTGAACAATGTTTTTCACATTGCAGATCCTTAATTATTATTGGGTGAATTTCAATATCAAACTCTAATTTACTCATTTAAATTCTGAAATATACATATACATATGTATATTTTAAAGGACATAGCCATAAAGGAAATAGATGCCATAGTGATTTTTGAATCATGCCTCCTCTGAATGAACTGATCCATAAAGCAAAATCACATAGCATAGGCTGCTTATTAAGAAATTCTGTCAAGAAATAATGAAGTAATCATGGTTAGCAACAAAAATTCAAAGAGAAACATTTATATTTCACTGTAATTAAATACTTCCAGCTGCATTGAAATGATGGTAGTGGTTATTATCCTAACCATAACTGCAAGAATTATTATATTTCATAGAGGGTAAAAGTAGCCACAATTTTATCTCATTTGTAGTGGCATGGAAGTCCATTTTTCCTAATGCTACAATTGTGTTGAATAGCTAAACCTATTCATCTAGATTCATTTTATCTTAATATGTCATATAAAACATGATCCTAACATGATATAATCATTGGGGTCAATTAAGTATTCCCAGTTGACCTCACAGAGAAATAATTTCTCTGAGGCTCTCTATAAGTCAAAACAAAGGTTTGAGCAAATCTAAAAATGCATTTAGGCTAGAATTTATTTTTAATCATATAATCAGTTGTTTAAAATAGCAATTACCTGCCACTATTATGATAGTATAACACTAAGATGAAAATCATATTTGTATGTTATTAAATTATCCATTTAGTTATCTGTACTATCATTCAACTCTTTATTCCATGTAGATTATAAGGATTTTCTTCATCTTTTACCTCTCTAGTGAGAGGTAATTCTCAGTTTAATTAAATCCAATCCAATCCAATTCTGTTCATTCACCATGTTTTAATTGCATGGATAGTTGGAGCTAAATAATTTCTGCTTCATTTAAGAGTTTGCTACAGCCAGACTATGTATGATACAAAAATTTATAAAAATAAAGGTATAGCATATTTATGGGCAAAAAGACCTTTAAAGATATAAGATATTTTGTAGGAAATCAGATTTATAAATAGCAAACTAATATTTATCAAGCCACTGTCTCAAGTGTACTGCTAATTGGAAAAATACCAAATGTTAAAAGAAGTCAACTATTTAACATAAGTAATTTCAATGAATAACTTAAATCTTGTAAATTTACTATTTTGTTTGAAATTGATAAGTGAATATAAATACAAAGGGGAATTGAGAGATAATTAAAGTCTATTGCCCATGGATTGAGAAATCAATTCATAGTTCTAATACTTATAGATGTTGACTAAAAATTAATAATAATTTGGTTCAATTGGCCTTAACAGTTTTGAAAGAATCATTACCACATGCCGGGTCAATAAACTTTAATGATTCCCTACTAAAAATGTATTCTATGATTTCTTACTGTTTGTTGTTTATTATGATGAAAATTATGAGATATTTTATGCTGTGGGGAAGCAAAAGGGCATAGTAAATAGAGGGGCAAACTTGGATTTAGGAAGATCTAAATTATAGTATCAGATATTTACTATTATGTTACCCTTGGCACAAAGGACACACACTTAAGTCTTATATGCCTCAGTTTCCAAATCTCTAAAATAAGGATGAATAATAGCACTCAATGAATAATAAAAACTCCAAGAGTTATTGTGAGGATAAAATGAGATAATATTTATAAAGAAATTTGAAAATCTTAAAACACTATATAAATGCCAGTTAGCTATTGTTATTACACTTTTCAAAAACTTGGTTTGAAAAGAAGTACTTTAATTTATGCTCAAGACTGATAGGTTTCCTATTAACAAACTAAGGTGATGGGGCAGCTACTTGGCTCAGTGGATAGACCACCAGCCCTGAAGTCAAGAGGACCTGAGTTCAAATCTGGTCTCAGACACTTAAATACTTCCTTGCTGTATGACCCTGGGCAAGTCACTTAACCCCAGTTGCCTCACCAAAAACAAACAAACAAACAAAAAAACTAAGGTGGTGATTGTCAAAGTCTGTTAAAGATGGAAGCAGAGGAAGCAGGGATTGAACATTTGTAAACTGTAAACTCAGCACTAAAGTTTTAAAATTCTATTTGTGATCAATGACTTGTAAAAGTCATACAGATAAAAAAAAATCACCTTACAGCTTCAAAAATTCTTTTCTAAGTTTTGATTCCCACCATTTTTAGGAGGGTATCTCCCTCCTTGCCTCTATTTCTCTCTCTTCTACCCTCTAATATATAATGATAGTTCTCTGCTTATTAACCAAATTATAAAATTAAAGGAAATTTAAAACCTAGATTGAATAAAATCATGAACAATCATTAGGCTATAAAAGCTTTCAGAAAATAAATTAATATTTGTTCTTAGAATATGTATTTGTATTTATTCTTTTAAACTAAAATTTAATTTAAAAGATTTATGTTTGGAAGACTTTAGGTTAATGAAACTAGTAAAATGAATTAATTTAGGAATTAATATTAAGAACTTTATTGTATTTTACTAATTATTTAAGGAAAGAAATATTGATGTAGAGATTATACTTGATTATGGGAACTCTTGAGGTAACCAATCAAAAAGAACAGTTCAACATTATAAAAAAAAATTCAAGTTTCATATCTGAATCTCTAATAAAACAGCTAGGTGGCCCAGTGGATAGAGTACTGGACCTGGAGTCAGGAAAACTCATCTTCCAAAGTTCAAATCTGGTTTCAGATACTTATTAACTGTTTCACCCTGGGCAAGTCACTTAATCCTGTTTGCCTGTTTTTTCATATACAGAAGGAAATGCAAACCACTCTACTATCTTTGTTAAGAAAACCTTAAATGGGGTCTTGACATGACTAAAAAATGACAAAGTGACAACTGACACATACAGATGTGTGATATTGGGCAAGTCAGTTAACCCCAAAGTCTAATTTGCCATGGGAGAATTGTTATCACTCGAAGTTCCTCGTGCAAATGAAATCAAAGTTTGTCCTAAAGCATTTATACACACAGATTTTACATTATTCTGGGGAAACAACATTTATATACACAAGTATATAAAAAATAAATAGAAAATAATTTTTAAATAGGTGCTAATTTATGGGAGATTGAGGAAAGACTTCATGTCAAAGGTACCTTTTGGATTGGGTTGTTAAGGAAATAAAGGATTCTAATAAGCCAAACAACAAGCTCATTGCTCTATATCTGTTATTATGTAAACTGCTGGTAATATAAATAAAAAGCAAAACTTATCCATGTTCTCCAGGAGACTGTGAATTAATGGGTTAAATCAGTACATATAGGATAAACATAGAAGAGATGGAAGATAACCTTAGAGGCTATCACTTCTAAGTAAATAATTAGTTTCCATTATTAAATTTAATGTGATATATATTTTCTTTGAATAATATCAGTCATCTAGGATTTATTTAATGTCATCTATGCTCCGAACACTGTTAAGTCCTGGAGATACAAAGAAGGACTAATAACTTCCTCCTCTCAAGAAGCTTACAGTCTAATCAGTGAGGTGGAGGTGACCAGGATGAGGATACATTCGGTGTCAAATATGGAAACTGAAGATGGAGTATCATGTGTGAGGAATAGAGAGAAAGCCAAGGTAGCTAACCCAAATTAGCTGAAGGGTAGTTATGTAATACAAAACTCAGAATGTCAATGAGGTGTAGGGAATGAGGGGCTTTAATAATCAAGGAAAGGAGTCTTTCTTTAGTACTAATATCAATAAGGAGCTTTTGAAGTTTTTTGAGTAATGAACTGTCATGGACAGAATTGTATTTTAGGAAAATGCCTTATACATATAGACATATATGTGTACATAAATGCATATCTACAATCAAATATCTATAGTTAAATATAAGTAGACAGATGCACAGATACATACATATGAAAATATCATATAGAATCTTCATAAAGTATTCTAATTAACCATACACTAGTGACCTATTCCAATGCTTTCTTGTGGCCTAGAAATGACCCTAGATTCTTGAAAGCTATTTAAAACTATGATTTCTCTTGCATATGTTGAACATATATTGTATTACTTGCCATCTAGGGGAGGGAGTGGGAGAAAAAAAAAGGAGAGGAAAAATTTGGAACACAAGGTTTCACAAGGGTCAATGTTGAAAAATTGTCCATGAATATGTTTTGAAAATAAAAAGCTTTAATAAAAAAAATAAAAATTAGGGAGGAATTAAAAAAAAAAGTATGAGTTTTTGACACTGCCAAACTGCAAAGACTTTTGAGTCCTAGCCCAGTGTTTTGCTATATATTGTTTCTGAGAGCCAGCCAGACTAAATTGGGAGAGACTCTTAGCCGAATTGGCCATAGGATGATGAATTTTTGTGGCCACAACAACTATAGAAAGCCTTCAACTTAACGGAAAACAGAGTTGGTGAAAAATTAAATATCCTCAAAATAATAATGAATTTTCCATTGATTCTGGTTGCATAACATCCATGTCTTCTTTAAGTAGTGCCACATATAAGTAGCAAAAAGAGCCTCCCTCTTATTATCTGCACTTATCTGAATAACTTCAGGTAAGTCACTTAAACTCTCTCTACCTGGTAGTCCTCATTTGATTAAAACTAATCACTAAATGGGTACAGCCTCAGTCAAACTGAGTCCAATTGATGACCTTAATTTAAAAAGGCCAAAGTCTCCCACTGCATCTGGGGCCATCTCCTCTCCTCCTGATGGATATCTGCCCACTGGACCAAGATGGCTCGGGAGGGGAAAGTGAGGTTGGTGACCTTACCCAGCCTCCCTCACTTAAATCCAATTCACTCACATGTCATGGAATTACTTCCCTGAATCATGATCCTCTTCCAGGAAGGACAAACAACAGCTGTCTCATTTGCAAAATTAAGGATTTAGACTAGTTGATACTTATAGTTCTCTATTACCTATAGATAAAAAAGAGGTTATAAAATTTAAAAATTTGATTATTTTTGTCAGGGATATGCAATCATTACACTCAAAAGTATAGCATTTCTAGTTTACAATCTGCTCCTATATGGATTATCTTTGTGGCAATGAGCAAGGCATTTCCCTTCCGTGGATGTCAGTTTTCTCATCTGGAAAATGAGATTTTAAACTACAAGGTCTCTATTATTCAATCCAGATCTAGTATTCATTATTCTAAATTAAAATATTCCTTCCTGTATGTATCATGGTCTAGTAGTTATATGAAATATATGAATAGGTATATACATAATATAATCAATGGATACCTTTTAGCAAATGTTTAGAGTTTCTAGGTTTAATGCTTTTAGAATATTAGCAAATATAAAATGGAAAACATCATTTTTTATTATTTGTATTTTCTTTTTTAATTCAGATTAGGTTATAATAAATATATAGACAATCATAAGGACACAAAAAATATTGGAAAGCACACTTAAAAATAGCAACCCTGTTTTTTAAAGAAAGAAAAGTAGGTATACTATTTACTTTATCATATGTCTGCTCAATAATTTATCTTGTAAATTACTACTGAGTATGTTAGATACTTTTGTCAATTTGGTAATCAATAAACACAATAAAAAATACTGGCATTTAACTTATGTTTGCAATAAATGTTCATGGTCTTCATTTCCATGTAGCAAGCAATATTTTCCACAAAGGAGTAGGATTAATCCAAAAAAGAAATTAGTTTTTAAAATATTTCCCTCCCAATATCACACATTAAATCACAAAACTTAAAGATTTTAATAAAATTAACTGCCCACAATCACATTTGCATTATCTAATTGAGTCTTCATTATAGCATATATAATAATAATCTTAATAGATATAAATAAGCATCAAACATGCCATTTAGATGTTAACTTTGAATAAATGGTGTAATTCTTTTAATGAATACTTGCTACCCTTATGCATAAGGACAATAATGTGAGAATTTTGAGCTTAAATTCTTCTTATTTTTTTGATGTTCAATTAAGTTCCATGATAAATGACTTCAAATGATTAGATATTAATCCAGATTCTCTCATTGCATAAATTATCCAACAGGAGCAAGTTGAGTCCCATGGAAAGCTGATTAACAGCAGAGTACAATTTAGCAAATTTAGTTTATTGCAATAAGATAATTCTGCTCATAATATCTCTATTACTCTTCATCATGAGACCATTCTGTCTCACTCAACTCAAATACAATTCTATCTTCATTAAAAAAAAAAGCAGGAATGAATATCTAAATCTTTGTAAAGAACATTACACTCATGTTAGACTCATTCTGACTATATACATTTGCATATGTATGTACACAGTGAGAAGTGAAATTCATAGGATAGGATTTTGATTTGGAATAAAGAAGGAACATAGCTTCATATAGGATACTCTTCAATGCAGGAATAATAACATATCAACTTTGTAATATATGTCCAATAGAAATGAAGTTTAAATGATGTTTTGACATGGAAATATATTTTTTGATTTACGTGATGTTTGCTGTCATTTATGTTTCTGAAATTTTGTGCTTTTCCACTCTCCCATTCCAGACATTGGTTGTTAGCTTCTAGAAACACTATATACAGATTTAGTAGCTGTATTTATTGATTATAATATTGATTGTTTATCTGGCAATGGCATTTTACTTTCCCTAGGCATTGTCTGTTCATATTTCAGAAATCAAACTAAAAAATGCTTTAAAATTTAAAAATAAAGTCTTATCACAATGTATCAATCTAGTCACATCACTACTTAAATTTCTTTTTTTAAAAAAATTATATTCTGAGGAAGCTAGGTAGTGTAGTGGATAGAGCACCAGCCCTGAAGTCAGTAGGACCTGAGTTCAAATCTGGTCTCAGACACTTAACATTTCCTAGTTGTGTGACCCTAGGCAAGTCACAACCCCAATTGCCTCAGCAAAAAAAAAATAATAATAATAATAAAATTTATAATAATTATAAATAATAATAAATATTAATAGTTATATAAAATAATAATAATAAATAGTTATGTTTAGGTATTTTAATGTTATTTTTTCTAGATTAGAAATCATGAGGCAAAAATTAAAAAAAAATTCTACACATTCATAAAAATAACTTTAAGTTATATTTAGAAGTAAAATTATCTTCACAAGTTAATATTTTACATTTATATTATATTATATATTGATATTATGAGTATTTCATATTTAATAGAGTATTTCATATTATTTAATAATAAAAAAGATTAGAACTATTTTATAAGTAGTTTTACATAGTATTATTATGTAAGAGTTCAAAAGCATACACAATTCCGACATATAAAGTATGAATAGCAAATAATATCCTAATACTCCTACAAAAAATGGAAAAAACAAAATCACTACTCTCAGTAAGGTAAATGGAAATGAAAGATTAGATGATTTTTGAAGAGTATAAAATATGCATTTAAAAGCTAATGAACAAAATAAAAGACATAAACTTAGATTGTAGATTATGAGATTTAGTGACTCTTTAGCTCACTAATGATTCAATAAAAGTTCAATTAGCCAAACAGAAACTGAATTCATAAGAATTGATCTTATGTAAGCCAGGTAAGAAATTCTTTAATAACAGTGAAGTAGATCTTTGAAAAACTGAAAGTCTTGTAAAAGTAGAAAATTTTGCTAGCATTTCAAGATAGTTATAGAAATGTTTAAATCAAAAAAACTATTGCCTTTGTAAATGAATTTGAATGTTTTGTCACAAAATATAACAATGAAATTTGACATGATTTCTTTTTGGTATAATGAATATTCTGTTCTTATAGAATGAGGTCTGCCTCTGTTATTTAAAAGTTATGTCACATGATATAGTGATTAGAGTTGGAATTGGGAACCCATCTTTCTTTCAACCTTTACCAAGGTTATCACCAAGGATAATACTTTTTACTTGACCTTTCCTCATGAAACTCTCTAAGATCATAAATCAACTTTGTACAGTGGCAAGAGAATAGATTCTATATTCAAAATAATCTTTTGCTTCTGTATGTGAGACTTTAGATAAAATGTTTTATCTCCCTAATCTTTACTTTCCTAATGTGCAAAATAATGAGGTTAGTTTTGATAGCTTCTGATGTCCCTTCCAGTATCCCTAGTTCCCATAACTACTTAGTGTGAAGTTTCAAGGCCATGAAATCACAAGTTCTTAACTTATTGACTTTAGACAATTCTTTGCCTCTAATTTTAATCTTCTGTAAAAGAGACACAACAATATCTATTCTATTTCCTTCATACTGTTGTTATGAGGCTTGAATGAGGTAGTGTATGTGAAAGTTCTTTGGAATCAGAAAATTTTGGAAGTTTTCCCAATAAAGTTTGAGTTACAAATATTGAATAAAGGGATTATTTCCATTTTCTGATATCTGTTCAAATTATCATTGACAGCTTTGTTTGTCAGAACAGACATTGACTAAAAGAAATATGTTAACTTGATCACAAAAAAAGACTTTCTTTTTCTATTGTGTTTATTAGGGCCTTCCTGGTCCCCCTGGAGAAAAAGGTGAAAATGGTGATGTTGGTCCAATGGTAAGTTGTTCTTTAATAATATATAATGATTGTGATTAAACAACACACATACCTAATCTTATAAACAAATATATACATAACTTTTTCATCAACTCTGGTTTCATAGTTGTAAATGTTTCTTTAATGATTTTGTTATTCATTTATACACACACACACACATTATTTATATAACTGCTATTCATTTTATATATTCTTATATACTTCTATCACTATATCTCACCTAATAACAGAGAGACACCAAGTTGTGATGACCAGAGTTCCAGCCTCCTCCAGTCAGGAACACCTAAATCCTAGTTTGTTCCTGGCATATGCAGGCTCTTTGTCCCTTGGCAAATCACTTCATGGGTACTGATATGTATTGAAACAGTGTTTTCTCAGTCAAAGCTCTTTTCCAAAAGTAACACCTATCAAACCAAAATTACAACAATAAGCCCAATATTTGGTAAGACTCTCTTAGTCTTTGAGGTTAGGAGTATGTGTGCAAAAGGATAGGAAAGAAAACAGTAGGTTACATCCACATCAAGGGAAGGATAGTTAATATATTTGTATTCTCTGTGGCTGTTTAATCTTCTATTCTGCAAACTGTTTACCTAACTAAGGTATTCTGCCTGTATTTGATTTTTAGCACTTGTAAAATGTAAGTATTATGAAGTTCAAATAGAATCAGGAATTATCTATCCATTTCCATGTATTATGGTTTTCACTTGAAATCAAAACCCTTAAGTAAATAATTAACCATGGGAATGTAAGGTTAAGCAGAAATTTAACTAATACATGGCTAATTAATTTTCCTTTCTCATAATCTTGGGTCAGTATTTATTCCTTTGTATTTCTCCTATATTTCAAATAGATCATAACCTCATGAAGAGCTGAGACTATATATACTAAATCCCTTGAGTGTCTTAATAAAACCTTAATAATAATAATAATAATAAAACCCATAATAAATGCTTAGTCAATACTGTTGACCATTTGAAGTTGATGGATGACTTACTCAATATGGCTTACTAGCAATAGCAGATAAATATCAAATGTCTTTTCATGATAAATTATTCTCCTCTGATTGCTTAATACATTCTTCTTTATTGTTTTAGGGTCCAGATAATAACTTTTTAAAGAAAGGTGGTGGTAAAAAACTAATCTAATAAATATGCCTATATTTTATTCTTCCTACTTTTTAATCAGTCCTTATTTTCAATTTGACAAAATTCTCAGTATTTGGATTAGATCTCAATATTTTATTTCCAACAATAAAACAAACACAAAATACCCTAAACCCTTTCAACAAACAAAAGATAGTTTGCAGAGAGATAATGTTGAAGAATTGTCCAAGCATATGTTTTGAAAAATAAAAAGCTTTAATAAAAGAAAAAAAAAGGCAGTGCCTGAGGTCTTTTACATTTTTATGTGACTTATTACCGTGTCTCTGACTGCTTTAGTACAAATTTCTATATCCGATCCTGATGTAGTACTTGTATTTCCAGTGCCCAGTCAAGTGCATGGCACAAAGTAGGTATTTAATAAATAATTAATATATTGGTTGATAAAAAAAATTAAAAAGATAGTTTTCAGGTCACAGCCACATATAATTCAAAGAAATCAGCATGTAAACAGAATGTGATCAAAATAATTTCCTATTTTTCTTATTTCTAGGAACCAATGGTTCACAAATTAAAAATCATAGCCATATTGTTTGTAAATTGTAAATGTTTGGCATTTGTCAGGAGCAAATACAAAAAAGTATCATCTAATTACAGTTTAACTCAAATATAAGTAGGGGACAAAATATTAACAGCATATAACTTAAAAATTAAGAAGTTTCTTAACTTCTCTATACCATATCAAACTTTTTGTATATTTGAGCAAAGCAAGGAATTCTGTGTGATAATGTTTATTGTGCTATATACTCTCTAAATTACATTGTCTGAAAAAATTCACACATAAATACTAAACTGTAGTGGTTTTGGATTAAATATCAAAGTTTATTAGGAGAATGCTCTATTAGAGAAGAGAAGAAATTGTCTTTGTCTTCCCCTGTCTCATCCTCTTTTCCTTGTCCACCCCAAAATATAAGATTAATCATTAAAGGGAAAAAAAATCTGATTTTATTAATCCACATGGATTTAATTTTCATTTCTTGGTAGATTGTACTCAGAACTATTTAGCACTAGTCTATCTTCTGAACTCTATTCCACAGCTCCAGTGGAATATTCAATAGACAACTCAAAATGTTTCAAACAGAACTCATTATTTTCCTCATCAAACTTCTTCTGAACTTCTTTATTACTGTCAAGTAAATTACCAGGTTACTATCACATCTTCCCACTTGCCCAGGCTCACAACTTTGTTATAATCTTCAATTTACTCTCTTAGATTCCCCATATAATCAATAAATTGCCAAATCCTGCCATTTCTTGCTATTTTTTCACAATACCGCACAAATTAGTATCCTCTTCTCAACTCACTACTTCTCAACTGTATTTTTAATGATCAGGTTTAAATTGGTTTGCCTGTCTTATTGCCCTTGTAATTCATCACCCACAGAACTGCCAAAATGATTTTCCTAAAACACAGTTCTAATTATGTTAACCTCCTAATCAACAAATTCTAGTGCCTGTTATGTGTAAGATCAAAAAAGAAACCTTCTATCTAACATTTAATACTCTTCACAATCTTAACACTCCTTTAATTTTCAGACTTCTTAAACTTTACTTCTGTAATACTCCTTTACAATAGTAAACTTGTATTAAACATAAGGGAAATGTAATGTTCCTTAAGGTCCATTCCCTTCTCTGTGGTTTTGGGAAATTTATTTTAGATGGGCATCTATGAGTTTAATCACTATTGCTCTAAGTCCCCAGAAAAGAAACTTCCTAACATTTAGACAGAAATTGGGTCCCCTATTTAAATTTATATATGTATATTTACCATAAATATACATATACAATGTAGAAAATATATTATGTATATATTGACTTGATTTGGCTTTGTTTTTCTAGTTAACCCTGGCTTCTGTGGTTAGGCCACCATTCTAGTTACTAGAAACATTTAGTAATAAAATACCCAAACACTAATATAACACAGATATTGTCTATGAATAAGCAGGCACCAGGAGCAGAAGTTGGGGAAACAGCAGGCTTCTCTAAGTCCTTGAACAAATTGGTACACAAGTGATGTTAGCCAGATTATTTTTCTCTGACTTGCCTGTAGAGCTATTGGTCCCACTATATACCCCCCTTTTTTGCAATCACTTTTAACTATATGCTTTAATCATATTTGGCCATAATATCCAGTCTTGAATAGTATAGCACCTGTGGCAGCAAGGAACATTGTATGATGACATCATCTTCTGAAAGAGAGGGACATATTATAAATATCTATAATGTTCTTTTAATACTTGTTTTGGCTTACCATATATGACATTTTCTCAACTCTCCTTACAAAAATATTTTAAGCTAAAAAAAAAATCTGAAAACTGAGCTCAGTCCTACCATTTCTTCTTCCTTTTAGAAGGTGGATAAAACCTCCCAGTTTTTGTCTTAGTTCTATAAGACTTCATTTTTTTCCTCTTCATTTCCATACTCTTAGAAATTCTATTTTGTTCTGATATACTTCCTTATTTTAATACAAATTCCTGACTACCTTTCTAAGACTCTCAGGCTTTAGCTTTGATTGATTTAAGGACCTACTGCTCAAGTAAGTTCTGATTGATTAATATAAAGACATGTGTTTAACTAACAAAGGTAATTACATTTAAGTGGGTGGAAAAAATCAGTTAAACCTTACCTGTAAGCTTCTCACATTCGATTTACTATTTCTGTGTTTTTGAATTGACTATCCCTCCAGTCTGGAATACTCATCCTCTTCACTTCCACCTTTTTTTAAGTGGTTTCTTTCTAGTTTCTGCTCAAATTCCACCTTTGCCTGGAGACTTTACCTGATCCCTCAATTACTTGAATGTTCTCCTCTATGGGTATTTTCCTTATGCTCCATATGTGATCTCCCACATTAGCTCATAAGCTCCTTGAAGATAAAACAACTGTTTTTGTGTATTTCCCTTTTTTTGTATTCAAACATTTAACATAACACCAAACACATTATTAAGCATTTAACAGATGCTTACTAATTGTCTTTTTTTTAATATTCTTATCCAGAAAAGGAAACTTTAGTGTAATTTTAATCTTGTATTTTCATTGTTTTAATAAATATCTTTCTGTTACAGGGTCCACCTGGTCCTCCAGGCCCAAGAGGTCCTCAGGGTCCTAATGGTGCTGATGTAAGAAATATTTTATTTAATTTAATTTAAATACAGAGTATTTAATTTTGTAAATGACTGCATTATTAACAAGATGACTTCTTTCTATTTCTTTATATATCTTATTAATTTATCTTTTTCTGTATTGCAGGGTCCACAAGGCCCCTCAGGCTCAGTTGGCTCAGTTGGTGGTGTTGGTGAAAAGGTAAGGAAATTACTAAAATCAGAACTTAGACAATTGATTTTGAAGAGAATAGAAGTCTTGAATGGAGGGAAATATATAGTTTTAAAAGCAATATATGATAGAAGCAGTACAGTGCTTTATATCTGTCAGCCACAATGAAACATATATTCATGTTTGCATGTATATGTATGTATAATATAAATATAGTAAATATATGTGCATGCATGTGAATGTCATACACCGAGTTTTCTAATAGAATGCACAGTTCATAAGCAAATTATAATAGCTAAAATTTGTCATATTTTGAAATATTTAGAATACAAAGAATTAAATATTACTTGTCTTGAAGTTATGTATTATTATGCACATAGCTTAAACATTTTAAGTAATGTAAGAAAAATAAAAATTCTTCTAAAATTTATCTAGTACAGCCAGAATTAGTATGGTATTAGTATAGTATTAAAACACAAAAGATGAGGGAATCATTGTGAATGTAAGTCCTGATACCAACTAAATTCCATCACTGTCTATTGGTTCAAATGTATCCTTACCTTCACCAAACACATACACACACACACACACACACACACACACACACACACACTTTCTATTTTTAATGTTTTATCTAATATTACTTTGAATATACTGTTGGGAACTTGCTGTAAGTTTGAGGATTTTATGCATCAGCAAAATGATCAGTGGTATACTTTGTGTTTTAAGAAGTAGGGTTTAATCTATTGAAATGGCCTTCAAGTGAAATATAAGATAGTATATTACAATAGGTGATGATATTGGAATGCCAATTAATTGTGTTGTTTACTAGGTTTTAAAAATAAGGCATATCTAGGAAAAAAATCTGTCAATAAAATAAATGTGCTAGTATAAACTATCTTAGTGAATGGTAGAGTGCTGGATCTGGTTTCAAATCCCTAATTTGAATAGAAGTTGGGTGATCCTGGGCAAATCACTTAACCTCTCAGTTTTGCCATATGTAAAAAGGTGATAATTATTGGAAAATTTACTTTACATATCTGATGTTAGGTAACAAAGACAAATAAAGTATTAGCTAGAAGTCAATTGTTATCATTATTATAAACAATAAAATGTGGCATAATTTGAAATAAGATGGGGCAAATTAAAACATTGGCCAAAACATGTCTTGCAATTCACATCAATTTCTTCCCCATCTTTTTCACTGATACCATATGCTCTCTCAGATCCTCTGGTAGGCTCTCTATGGCAATCCTTTGCTAATACCTTTGTCTATCTCCATTCTCAACAGCTTCCCACACACCTTTCATACCACTGTGCAATTCATCCTCCATTTCTGTAGATCTGGTCATAACACTTTGCTAACTTACTTTTCTTTAGTGATGCCCTGTTGCCTCATAAGTAAAATTCCAACTTTACATAACAACCAAGGTCCTACTCTTTCAACCTTTTCTCATATTGCTCCATCCATGTTTTCTCCATTTCAATTAAACTGAACAACCCTTGTAACACAAACTCTTAGTGTTCTTATTCCATTATGCTTTTGCTTACATCATTGCCTGTGCCATTCCTTTCAAACATTAAATTCTTGCCCATTCTTTATAGCTTAACTCAAATACCACTTACTTTATGAAGTCTTCATTGATTGGGGGAATCAGTGGATTAGAAAGTTTCAGACTTTCTCAGACTCCAAAATAGCATTTTCTGCTACATCGCTCATGTTATATAACCCATGAAAACTGTGTTGTTGTATATTATGGCTATCTGTGTAGATGTCTTGTGCCCTTCCTATAGTATAAGTTTCTGGAAGACAGACTATTACTTAAACTTTGATCTTTGTAGTACCCATAATTTGGCACACAATAGATGCTTAATAAATCCTTATTTCATATTGTTATGTTTCAACTTGTTCTGTTTAAAGGACGGCACATTTAAAAAAAAATCTCATTAAAATTTGACTTTACCAGTTTTTTTGTGCAAACCTTATAAATTCCCCAAATCCTAAATCTTCAGGTAAAACAAGGCCAGGGGTCATCTACTTGTTGCTTAGGTACAGAGATTTATTTGCTTGATTTGAAGTTTGTGATCTTGGCAAAACTGAAGTAACATAAGACATCAGTGATTCTAAATGAAAACTTTATTTTATGCTGTTTCTATGATGACAGATTTGACAGCAAATATCCCAGAAGTGTTTTGTTTGTTTGTTTTTGCTCAGAGAATTGAGTTTAAGTGACTTGTCTAGGGTCACACAGTGAGGAAGTGTTAAGTATCTGGGGTCACATTTGAACTCAGGTCATGGTTCTTCATCTTTTGTACCAAAAAAAGAAATATTATGATCAGAATTTCTGGCATATATTAAATACTTAATACAGTTTCATTGATTAATTGATGAGGTGTTGAATAATAATAATAACTTGTTTGTATGTGTGTATATAAAACTTTAATGTTTGCAAAATACTTTACAAATATTATCCTTATAATAATCTTGAGAAGTAAGTGCTATTATCCCCATTTATAGATGAGGAAACTGAGGAAGTTACATTAAGTGACTTGCTTAGAATTACATTGCTAGCAAATTTCTGAAGTGAAATTTAAAGTAATTGTGATTCTAAGTCCAGTATTCTATCCACTGCATCATGTAGCTGAACTATATCCATGCATATCTATAAATGTATTATATCTAAATACTATGTCTATAATATATCCATGGCATTCCATTGATAATCCAGTTAGGTAACCTATAGATAATGGGAATGAAGCTTTTTGCACTCATTCTTTACTTTTCTAGTTGTTTCCTAATGATCCCTTCTATAATATAATATAAAATTTTCCCAGTAATCAGTAAAATTCACTGGTCTGCAGTTTGTAGATTGATTCTTTTAAAAAAGGGGGGGGGGGGACCGTACCTTTTCATTAGTTCAGTATTTTGTCTTTCTTTACAGTTCTTTTAAAATTCACTCACAAGTATATCAGCAGTTATAAGATTTTCAGTATCAAAGAATGATGCTCATAAGAGTCACATAATCTGAGCAAATTGGGGTTGTTTTGTGATCTGCCATCTTACCTGCATTAGAGTATTATTCTCTATCAACTATTTTTGTTCTACTCCTAATCCAATTATCATTATCTTTATAAGAGAATAGTTATTTAATAGTTTCAGTTCTAGAACTTTGACTCCTTCTGACCTTATTGGGAGTCCAAAGCAAAGACATTGGAGTAGTTTGCCATTTTTTTTTCTAACTCATTTTACAAATGAGGAAACTGAGATTAACAAGATAAATGACTGGCCCAGTATCAGATATATAGTAATTATGTAAGGCTGGACTTGATCTCAGGTCTTCCTAACTTTAGACCTGAAGCTTTATCTATTATTAATTACGTGATCCTGGGCAAGTCATGAAGAGTTAGACATGACTGAAATGACTAGACAACAATAAAACTCCAATGAAAATTTTAGTTAAAAAATACATTTTCATAGATTTTTGAAGATTTCAATGTCTATCAAATGTAAAGACAATTTTACTTCCAAACTGCCTTCAGACATAGAAAACAGTGTTATTTGAGGAAACAGTTTTTCCAGGATCTAATCTGTAATCACAACAGGGTTTTTATTGTTTTGTTTTGTTTTGTTTTGTTTTAAAAACACACATACACACACATTGCTATTAGACAAAGAGATTGGCTATATCACTTGGGTAATTTGGGGAGATTTATTGTAGTCACCAAAGAGATAAAATCTAGTATTTGTTTATTTATTTTATATACTTAACTTTTAAAGTGATTTATTTATTATTTGCTTATTAATGATTGGTTCTTATGGCTTTATCTTGGCTAGTTTTCAGAAACGCACTAATAGAAATTGCAGACCTCAATTTGGATTTTGTTTTCCCTTCTTTTATTTTTCCAAGTTTGCACATTATAATAGATTTAGGGTATATGTGAGATGTCATTTTTAGTTTATCATAGTTTCTATAATTGAAACTAGCAAAAGAAAATTCAGATGTAAATCTGTATCAACCAATTAATAAATATTTATTAAACACTTCTATGTGCCATGTACTGTGCTAAGTGATTTCATCATTGTATTAGACAGTTGATAGCAGCTTGGTACACTTATTTTTCCAGTGAGCTAATTTCTTTGTGACTATATGCATTAATGCTGACAAGGTTGTAAGAACTATTCCAGATTTATTCTTGCCCATATAAGCAAACTGAAAACATTTATTGCCCCTTCCAGATCATTTTGCCTTTTCCCCAAAGTTCTTGTATTCATTAAAAAAAAGGAAAATTAGTTGCTCCTTTGTTTTTGTCTTCATTCTTGCTGTTGAAGATGAAGTGTATGCCAGATGTTTAGAGTTTTAGGAAACTCCCTTTCCACCTTGCTCCTTTTTAGTAAAAACTTTATCTAACAATAGCCTGCCAAATTTGAATCCACTGAGAACATTTCTGTCAAGTAAAGTTTGTGATTTGTGTATCTCTTACACTCCAACTATGTTCTATTACTCCTAAATTTATTCACCCCAGAAAATTTAATGGATCTTTTCTTTTGCCCTATTTTCATCTGGTATTATTTATGGGATAGAGAACTTGATAGATATAAATTTCTAACTTTAAGATCTCCCTTCAGGAACCATGAGTGATAATTCACCTTTGATTAGAGAATTCTGAAAATCAGTTTTGCTTCCTTGGTGAATACATCAATGCATTTTTATCACCTTTAGCACAGTTGAAAAGCTATTAGATCAGTAAATAATTCAACAACAAAAATAGTTAAGTCTTTATCAAGTTGGATTTTGCTTATATAAATTTAATATTATCTGTATTTATGTTATATTTTGGTCAAGATTTCTGTTGGTCTTTAACCATCAATTACTCCCATATCAATTTCTACTACAATCTTTTTTTAAAGTTTCTACAAGCTTTTTTTTTTTTCCCAATAGCATTAGTGATAAAAGGGAAAGTGCTTCCCTCTTTCAATCCTGACCTCCACAGAAATGTACCTGGTCTTCCAGCTTTGTAGTACTGCCATGGTTGAGCACAACACACACAAAAAAGTGGAAAGGTTCTAAAAATACACCCTTTCTATTTGTATAAGATTCAGTGCTCAATCTCTTGAATTCTCTGGAACTTTAAACTTTTGCTACTAAGCAACCCAAGATTGGCACTGAGCAGGAAATGGCTTTTGTCTATCTAGAAAACTAGGCTGTGATTATTACATCATCTAGGAGCCCAAAATGTCCTCTTCTCTGTATAGGAGTTTGAGGTTTTGAAACATTGTCCATGAACTTCCCCCATTTCAGGACACATGGGCAAGTATATATCTGCTTTTATAATATATTTCTGTAAGAGAAGCAATATATCATTGTCCCAGCAGCTACCATCCCTTTGTGTATAAATCACTTCTTAGGTTTCTGATCTCTAAACTGTGATCCGAATGTTGTAGATGAGTCATCTATTCATTACCTAATGTTAGGTAGCTAATGACAAAGAGAATATTTTTTCACATACATGTACCTTCCCCACCAATATTTCTATTAAATTTCTAGAACACAGATTCACAGTTCTGACCTGTTGTGCTTTGTCCCATCTTCTAAGTTTAAATCTGTTTTCAGGTAATTATCTATGTGATCCTAGGCAAGTCAATTAACCTATCAGCCTCAGTTTCATCAGTTGTAAGATAGGGGTATTCATAGCATCTATTTTACAGGATTGTTATGATGCTTGATCAAGTAAAATAATATTTGTTAAGTGTTTAGCAAAATGTTAAACATTTTTAAAATAATTCTAAATTTATTTTTGGTAGGAAAAAATGTTGTTGGGTTTTTTTTTTCTTTCTCCTCCCTTCTCCCCCTTATTAAAATAGAAAAAAAAAAAAAGAAAAAGAAAATCCCATAAAAATTGCATGATCAAGCAAATTTCTGCATTGACTATGTTTAAATAAATGTATGTATGTATTACATATATACATGCAAACATACATGTACACACAAATACACACACATGTATTTGTACATTTAAATATACATATATAGCATTCTATACACTAAGTCCATTAACTCTTTGCTATGAGGTGAGTAGCAATCTTCCTCATTGGTCCTTGAGAATTATGGTTGTTTATTGTATCGATCAGCATTCATGTCTTTTCTTTTTAACAGTATTTTTGTTATCCTATAAATTTTTCTCCTTATGTTCTCTTCTGTCTGCATTATTTCATATAAGTCTACCCACGTTTCTATAAAACTGTTTCATCATTTCTCATACCATAGTATTATTCCATTATATTTAGCTACTATAATTTGTTCTATCATTTCCTATTTAATGGACACTATTAGTTTTCCAGTCGTTTACTATTTAACCAAAAAAAGAACAAAAAACAAAAACTAAATATTTTTGTAAACATAAGTCATTTTCCACATTTTTGATCTTTTTTGTCTCTTTTGGTTTGCTTTAACTATTTTTCTGGGTTATTGAGAGAAAAGTCCTTTTAAAGACTTATATAAAGTAAGTGTGCATTATTCTTGTTACAGAGAGATCTACTGACCCTGTGGGTGAAACCTATATAATACTCTTTTGGAAAATTTCTCTCAATGTATAACTGAAAGACTATACGTGAAGATAAATTCTTAAAAGGATATTTTTTGGATGGAGATCAAAAGAGCAAATTATCTCCCCTTGATTTTTGAAAAGTCTCTACTAAGGGAGCACACATGATTTCTAGACAGACAGGAAGCCTTTTATAGTACTGCAGATAAGAATTTTAAATTCAGAAGCTTCAAGAGAAGATTTTGACATGGGATCAGTGAACCATGTTTCTGGAAAACATATTCAAAGTGAGGTTCAGAATATATATTCCTTCACTTTGGAGCATCATGATAGGTCTAGAAGAAACAAAAAGGATTAGATTTTAGATTTGAGCAATACCAAAAGATGGAGGTCCGCTGCCCACTATTATTTATCTTATTGCATATAAGATTATTATATTCAATTACAAGAATTAAAAAGAAAACATTCTAATTTTTTCATTTTATTACATAGAATAATCACCTTCATAGTGAAATAATGGAAAGTATTAAAAACATCTCATCCTTTGATGCCTGAAAAACATGACTAAGCAATTGTTATCTTTAGAAGTATTCTATGATTAATATTCATGTTCTTTCTGTGCTTCATTAAGTCAAGTTTTACTTTTAAAACAATCACCAAAGATGTCAGGAACTATTTTTTTTTTAAAAAGAAATAGTGTCTTTTCTTATAATAATTATTTTCTTTGCTATTATGCCTCAACTATGTTAGCTTTATTGATTCTATTTTGACCCTGACCAAAACTAGAGGTCTGTTCTGGACAATCTTTATTGAAACCCCAAGTAATAAGTGTGACAAATAAGAAAAGCTTGGATACAATGAAGTCTGTTTTCATTATATTTATAGGGAGTGTGGTACCATATTAAGAGATGATTTAGATTCAAATGCTGATTGTCACTGACAGTATAATTTTGGGCAAGTCATTTTACTTAGCTGGGGCACTAAGTTTTACTCTCTGAAAAATGAGGGTCCTGGATGAAATTTCCTCCAAAGTACCTTTTAGCTTTAAATCCAATGATAATAATACAAAGTTTGTTTGTTACTAAGAATTTAAGAGCCTACTATGTGCTAGGTATTCTACTAAATGTTAGTAATATAAAGGCAAAAACAATTAGCTGACCTCAAGAAATTTGCATTCTAATGGGGAAGACAATATTTAAGTAACTATGTACAAACAAGATATATACTTGATAACTAATTGAGGAAAGGCATCTAAGAGAGAAAGATCAGGAAAAACTTCTCATAGAAGATGATATTTTGGATAGAAACCATGAGGCAGAGAAAAGGAGAGAAATCTAGGCAAGGGGAATAATCAGTAAAAATGCTTAGAATTGGGAGATGGAGTGTTTATTTCATGTCAGGGAGCCACTGAAGCTTTTTGAATAGGAAGGTGACAGAGGGAGACTTGTACTTTGGGAAGATTATTTTGATAGCTATTCAACTGTCAAAAGAATTTGGAATAGAGGATAGAGTTGAATGAGAAGAGACTTGAGGTAGTGAAGACAACTATTGAAATATTCTGGGAATGAGTTGATAAGGGCCTGTACCAGGAAGTGTCAGAGTGAAAAAGGTAAACAATTATATTGAGTCTTGCTCCTCCCAGGAAGCATTACTTTTGAAAATCACTTATCTAGTGTAAGTGGGGCCAGCAAGCTTTTACAAAGGTCTAGGTGTACCATATCAGACATAAAGTGATGTATGAGCAAAATTATATAAACTTGTAAGAGATTTCTATAAAATAATGGGAATAGTGTAAACATTTATAAATGCAAAATGTTTTTTTTTCATGTTGACATTGTGTAGGCAGCTTTATAGTTGTTTCAATTATTTTACTAATAAATTCATTAAAAATTTATTCATAAGACAAGAACAAACAGCTCCTAAGATATACTAGAATATGCCTTACATATAATTCCATTATTGTTGGCTGTCTGAATGATTTATGACTTTTCAAATAATGCAAATACTGGGGTATGTAGGTCTAATTGATCTTAAATAACTAAACAGATTAACAATTCATCTTGAAAGAGAAAACAATAATTCTCAACTTAACAGTTTTAATATCAATCCAATATCACTATCATCTTGTCAAAGGCTTATACATCATGTGTTTTTAATTTTTAAAAATAATATGTTTTTATTATCAAATTTTATGCAAAAATAGTTTTCACCATTCACCTTTGCAAAGCCTTGTGTTCCAAACTTTTCTCCCTCCCTTCCCTCATCCCTATACTCTGCTATCCCCTTCTGTTTTATGGGAGAATTCATCCCATTTGCATTCACAGTTAAAATGACTAATTCTGTATTTCCTGCATTCTTATTTTTCCCAAATTATGCCTTTCTTTTTCATTTCTCCCTTTCCTCTTCCCTAGGGTTTTGTTTTTGACCACCACCTCCCTCAATCTGCCCTCCCCTTCTACAATGCCTCTCCTATTTCTTATCCCTTTCCCCTTTGATTTCTCTTCTCCCATCTATTATGTCTGTTTTTTCCTTTCCCCTTTCTCTTCCTATTTCCCTGTAGAATGAGACATGTTTCTACATCAAACTAAATATGTCTGATATTCTCTCTTTGAGCCAAATCCAATGAGAGTTAGTTTCACACAAGGCTTATCCTCCGCCCTTTTTTCCCCCTCAATTATAGTAGGTCTTTTCTACCTCTTCATGTGATGTAATTTACCTCATTTCCCCTCCCTTTTCTTCTTTTTCAAGTGCAATTCCTTTTCACCCCAAGTTTCTTTTTGATATCATCACAGTAAAATGAAATTATACCTACATATGCTAATATAACCCTAACAAAAATAGAGTTCTCAAGAATTGAACATATTATCTTACCATATTGGGATGTAAACATTTTAACCTTTAAAAAACATAGTTTTTTGTTCCTTCCCTTTTTACTGTTTTATGTTTCTCTTGAGTTCTGTATTTGAAGATCAATTTTTTTGTTCAGCTCTGGTCTTTTCATCAAAAATAAATGAAAATTCCCTATTTCACTTAATGTTCATCCTTTTCTTTCCCAAAATATTTTATTTTGCTAGATAGTTGATTCTTGGCTGCAGTCTAAGTTCTTTTGTCCTCTGGAATATCATATTCCAGGTCCTTCTATCTTTTAAATTGGAAGCTGCTAGGTCCTGAGTAATCCTGATTGTGGCTCCTCGGTATTTGAATTGTTTCTTTCTGGCTACTTACAATATTTTCTCCTTAACCTGATAATTCTGGAATTTAATGACAAAATTCCTTGGAGTTTTCATTTGGGGGATCTCTTTAAGGAAGTGATCAGTGGATTCTTTCAATGACTATTTTATCCTCTGGTTCTAGTATATCAGAACAGTTTTCCTTGATGATTTCTTGAAAGATGTTGCCTAGGCTTTTTTTTTTCTTCCCTATCAGGTAGTCCAATAATTCTTAGATTGTCTCTCCTGGTTCTATTTTCCAGGACAGTTATTTTTCCAGTGAGGTATTTTATATTTTCTTCTATTGATTTTCATTTTTTTGGTTTTGTTTTACTGATTCTTAATGTCACATTGAGTCATTTACCACTCATTTTTAGTGAATTATTTTCTTCAGTTAGCTTTTTAAATCTCCTTTTGCCTTTGGTCAATTGAACTTTTAAATGAGTTGCTTTGTTCATTGGATTTTTTTTTCCCATTTTACAAATTCTGTTTTTCAAGGAGCTGTTCTCTTTTTCTATTTTGCCAAAACTATTTTTTAAGAAATGATTTCCTTCAATTTCTGTGTTTCCTTTTCCAGAGCTCTCTTTTAAGATTCTTCTTGAATTCTTCCAAGAGAGCCTTTTGAATTAGAGACCAGCTCATATCACCCTTTGGGGCTTCATCTGGAGATGTTTTGTCTTTAATTTTATCAGGCTTTTAGCTCTGTTCTTCACTATCAGAGCTCTTTTTTGCTTTTTGCTTATTTTTAAAAGTTGAGGTCTGCTCAGGGTAAAGAGGAGATTGTTCCACACTTCCTCTGTAGGCAACAAAAGCTTCACACTACTCTGGAGCTGGTACTGCTTCCTTCTTTCTCATGCTACGTGGACATAGTTAAGTTCTACATTATACTTCAGTTCAGAGGTTCTCTATTTGCCTTCTGTAATTGTGTTGGAAGTCTTATAGCTAGTGTGCTGATCCACTGGCTTCTGAACCAGGACAGAGTAGCAAATGCTGCTGTATTTTGGCTAAGAGCCTTCCACTAGATTCCCCCACATATACTGCTGCAACTAAGTTGGGCTGCAGTCATTTCCCCCCACTTTCCTCCAGCATTGATACAAACCTTTCCCTGAAGTCCTTCCAAAGTATCTTCTGCTGGAAATTTGTTACATTCCAAATATTTATGGGTTCTGTCATTCCAAAACTCATTTAGAAACTTGATCTGGTGTTGATTCTGAGGGAAACAATGAAAAGCTCAGACAGACACCTGTCTATTCTCTATTATCTTGCCTCCCATTATTTTTAATTACAGAAGTGAAAAATTGATACTATGTGGTCACTAAAGATATTCTACCTATTCCTAACAATATCCTAAGAGGATGTTTTAGAGTATTTTGTGCTTTGAGATTAGTATGATGCAGAATAAATACTGTCTTGAGTTTTTAAAATACATCTGTCCCTTTACCTTATTGTAAGATAGCTATATATACAATCTGTGCTTAGTCCTTACTGGGAATAATTTAAAAGTTTTATCATTGGTCAGAATACAAAGCAAGTAATTGGGAAAACTTTATCTTCAAAATATTCCAAAAATAAGTACTTAATAGATGCCATTTACATTCACTCTGAGCCAATCAGTGCTCAAATAATGACCAAGTGGGGCTTGGCCTGAGACCTATTATTTGTCCATCAATGAGAACCAGAGTGATTTGAGTGCCAAGCATGGTCCTAAACTATAAGCCCCTAAGTTTTAGTGATCAAAATTTACATCCCTTTGTGCAGAGCATTTACAGGTAAAGGCATGATACTCTCTGTGGGCAGAGGGAAAGGAAAGGAAAGAGAAAAGAAGAGAAAAGATGAAAAGAGAAAAGAGAGTTGTATTGCCCAAATGGCCAGTTCCAATTGGGTCCCCAGTGGGGCAGACTAACCCAGGCTGTTGTTTATCATTTGTTCTTCTTACTCTCAGACAAACACCATGACATTAGGCTGATGATGAAAACAGTGAATGTAAATAGCATTTATTTTTCTTTTGGCCCAAAGATCTTCTCCTCCCAGATTAACATATATGTATATATGTATGTCTCATTTCTTACCTAGCTTTAATCACTGATTGGGCATTGCCTCAGCCAAACAGATCTGTTGAAGACCTTATCTTAAAAAGACCAAGCTTTCCCACTGCATCCAGTGCCATCTCCAGTCATCCTGATCTTTATCTTGCCACTGGACTCAGATGGCTCTAGAGGACAAAGTCAGATTGGTGACTTTGAACAGTCCTCTTTCACTTAAATCTAATGCAATGCTTGCAAGTCATGGCATTACCTCCCTGAGATCATGTTATCTTCAAGAATGAAGGACAAATAGCAACAAAAAAAATGTACAACATTACTCAACATATTAATATGAAGTTGGATGATTAGGGGATTGTTTTAAAAGATGTTATCATTTGGAGATGGTGATCCAATACAATAGCACATATTATATGCAAGGCACTGGAAATACAAAGACAAAATTTAAAAAAAAAGTCCCTGCCCTCAAGAAATTTGCAGTCTACAGGACACTCAAAACAGATAAAGGAGGTTTTAGTTTCCATGTTTTGAAGCTCAGGAAAATTTCTTCTCAAAAATTGGAAATGGAATAAAGTCACCATATAAGAATGAAAGGTAGTTTTTACCTAAATTCTTCAGAAAAGGAACAGATTGTTATATTTTCATAGATTTGCAAATGGGGCATTATTTTAACCAGAGTCTGTTAGAATATGTTTATCAGACCACTGAGCTAGGAAAAAAAAAGCCATCCATTAATAACTGTGGGAAGAATGAGTCCAAATAAAGGATTTGAAATATATCATACACATGTTCATGAATTGTATAATTTCCATTAACATATGGCTTTTCATCTGGTTCAGGTTATTTGCCTGAAGTCTTTTCTTGTTTTGAAATCATTAACCATTTTTAATAATACTCCCTTCACTAGATTTCTAGAGAATCAAATTCTACAGCATTTTCATAATAATTATTTATTTTTATTACAGAAAATAAAGCATCCAAGTTAGTTAACAACCTGCCTTCAACATCAATCTATTGTCTATCTTAATATGCATTATTTCCCTTTATGTATTCTTTAATCTACCTAAAATAGCCTTGCTATTTTTCACACACAAAATATCTCTCATTTCCAAGCTTCTAAATAAGATGTTCTTTGAACTTGGAATACTTTTCCCTCTTCTTTTCCAACTCTCAAAACTTCATATGCCACATTCTACAAGAAGCCTTTTCTGGTCCTTACATCTGCTGATGCTTCCTCCCTCAAATTTCTTGTGTTTTAATATATATGCATATGTGTATGTATACATATATATTAGAAATTTACATGCATACTTCTTAACATAATATAATATTCTTCAGGATAGAAACCATTCCATTTATATTTTTACCTACCAAGATGAGTTAGCAAGTCAACAATTTATTTATTTATTTATTTATTTTGCTTTTTTTTGCTGAGGCAGTTGGGGTTAAGTGACTTGCCCAAAGTCACACAGCTAGGATGTGTTAAGTGTCTGAGACCAGATTTGAACGCAGATCTTCCTGACTTCAGGGCTGGTGCTCTATCCACTGCGCCACCTAGCCGCCCCTCAACAAGTATTTTTTAAGTAGATACTGAATATATGTTTATTGATTGATTAAAATTATTTGCCAATGATAAATAGAATAAATGATATGAATCTAACAATTGTGGAAAGAAGACTGACCAATAGTCAGGAAAGTTGAGTTCTAGTTCATACTTCATTATTAACTAGTTATGTGACTTTAATAAGTTTATTTACCATTGGTCTAGATCATTTTCCATAATTTGCCAAATCAAGATTAACACTTTCTGCTTCTAAAATTCTATGACTGGATAAACAAATGGAATAGCCATTTATTATGCACTTAAAAGTAGTGCTTTTACTAAAATTGTCTAGTTTAGCAAACAAGTCAAAAACAAAATTATACAAAAAGGGGAAAATTCAAACTAGACTAATGTTTGTCATAGTTGATGTTTATTTGGCTTTCATATTTCATGTATATACATATATATATATATATATATCTTTAAATGATAGGGTGAACCTGGAGAAGCAGGAAATCCTGGCCCCCCCGGTGAATCTGGTCCTGGTGTAAGTATTCAATTTATTATTATTAAAAAGGACAACAAATTCAAAAATATTCTTTTATACATTAATTATATTGGACTGATTTCTTACTATTGCCATCTTATTAAGTACTGATTCTCTATATGTAAAACCAAATTGTTTCGTGATTATGAACATCTTGATTTCTAATTATTTAAAGATGAAGAAAACTTTACTTCAATAAAAATATTATTCAAGTTACAACCTGTTTATTACATAAGGCACTTAAAGCATTTTTATATGTACTTTCCCTAAAATTTGGGACTGAAACAGTCAAATAAAAATTCAAAGAATAACTATAAAATAGGAAATTGACTTCCTTCAAATAAATGAGAAAGTTTAAATTGGATTGCTATCATTTTCTCTCTAACATGTTTTGGTATAGAGCTTTTAAATAGATCTTTTTATTATAATATGCAGGGTCCAAAAGGTGAAAGAGGAGAAAAAGGTGAAGCAGGGCCTCCTGGTGCTGCAGGACCTCCAGGAATCAAAGGACCCCCAGGGGATGATGGACCTAAAGGCAACCCAGTAAGAAAACTAACTACCTTAAAACCAAGGCACTGATGCAAGTCTTTAAGAAATTTTTCAAAAGTTGTATTTGATGGATCTGGAGCTTTTGAGTCATTAATCAGAGAAATATATTGTACAAAAAAAGGGGGAGAGAGAGGTTTTTAAGGGTTTTTTCAACTGTTTTGTTCTGTTTGAATTCACTAGCTGAATTGTTTTCCCCTTTTTAAATTTTTCTAGGGTCCTGTTGGCTTCCCTGGAGATCCTGGTCCTCCTGGTGAACCAGGACCTGCTGTAAGTATCCTAAAAGGCAAAAATCCTTTAGAAGAATGTATCCTTTTTGTTGCTTTTGTTTCTGAAGTAAAAGGGACCTACATTTGAATACAATATGGAACCAAACTTTATGATTCTTTGGAAATGGACAAAACATATATTAGACATAGATAGATGATAGATAAATAGCTGAATGACCAGATAGACTGATTATTTACTAATCACTTACTTATGTTCTATATATGATGCCAAGAGCTGATTTGCTTAAGAAAACACGATAGTCCCTGTAGGAGCTTAAATTCTAATGGAGCGATGTAATATATAAAGAGAAGCTGAGCAAATATGGCATCCCCTGGCAGGATATGGTTTTGATAGAAAAGTGGCCTGAAAGGATGAGTCCAAGAAAAATAAGCCGAAAGATTGTTTATTAGAACCAAGGGACCAAGAGGTAGAATCCAGGTGACAGGTGGGAGGGCGGTAGAGGTCATGAGCTGATAGAGAAACATGGCCTCAGAGCTTGCTTTGCAGTGGAGTATGTACAGAGATAAGTGGCAGAATCTTTGTGTTCTTTCTGCATCCTTCATCTTCTTCCTGATTGTTTTTTTTTTTCCTATGGGAAAGAATATTTCTCCATAATGTCATTCCCCCTGAAGCAAGAATGTTCAGGTCTATAATGTGTCCTTTGAGTACTCAATTAAACTAAATTCCAACAATTTCACTTAAGATTGCAGAACTGCCACTCCTTTTGGCCTGAGGGCAGTGCCATGCCTTTGGTTGTGCAATCTGTCATGATATTAATAAATGTTGACATTATATTAATTGGAATAGCTCACTCTATTTTCATTTCTGGCAAAAAGTTGTCACCAAAGGTAAACTACTACAAATCATTTAGCTTTCCTTTTATTTCTTTTTTAGGGTCAAGATGGTGTTGGTGGTGATAAGGGTGAAGATGGAGATGCTGGTCAGCCTGTAAGTAAGCTTTTACATATTCTTTCCATCATTTTAAGGCTTTCAGGGGGAATAAGTGAAGGTAGTAAGTTTCTTACAAAGCTCACGATAGGTGTAATATTTTCTAGAAGAAATTCCATTGTTCTTTTAGTGTCATATTGATTTTTTTTTTGCAAATTTCTGTCTATCTATTTTTGTTTGCTTTATTTTATTTTGTTTTTCCTGTAAGTCACCAATATCTGGTGGCTTTAAATATTTGAGGCAGATTTATTGCATGGAATTTATTGGGTTTTTGTAATTTGTTTGTTTTTATCATTCTGTGGTACAATACTTAGAGAAATGAAGGAAAGATTTGGGGTCAATTTTTTTTCAAGTTTTAACAACTAGAGCTGTCTGAGAGTGGAATGGACTATATAGAATGTTGCCCCATCACTACCTTTTTCAAGGAAGGTCTGCCATATCATTTGGGAATAGCATAGAGAGGATTCCTGCTCAGGTATGATGTCAATTAGTCAACAAATACTTATTAAATGCTTTCCATGTGTCAGGCCCTGATGTTAAGCTCAAAATACAAATAAAAAAAAAAGAAAGAAAGAAAAAGATGGAAGGTAGTCCCTGGTCTCAAAAAGACTGTAATATAATGGAGGAGCAAATATAAAAATAACTATGTCCAAACAGGTTATATGCAAGGTAAATCAAAATGATTACAGAGGGCATGCACTAACATTAAAGGTGACAAGAGAGGCTTTATGTAGAAGGTAGGACTTTACCTGGGACTTCTGGAAATTCAAGAGGCAGAGATGTGGAAGGGGAGTGTATTTGATGGATGGGAAACAGCCAGTGAAAATGTCCAAAGTACAGAGACAGTGCCTTGTGTGAGAAAGATTAATGAGACCAGTGTCACTGATTTGAAGAGTATGTGGAAATGAGGTATAGAGTACAAGAAACTTGAAAATGTAGGGGTAAGGAGCAGTTTATAAAAGTCTTTGAATGCCAAACAGGATTTTTATATTTAATCCTGTAGGTGACAGGGAGAAAGTGGAGTTTATTGAGTAATACATGATCAAACCTCTACTTTGGGAAGATCATTTTGACATCTGTGAGGAGGATGGACTGGAATGGGGAGAGATTTGAGGGAAACTAAACAAGTTATTTCAATAGTCTAGGCTAGAGTGGTGCATATCTGGACCCAGATGGTGACAGTGTCAGAGGAGAAAAGAGGAAATATAAGAAAAATAAGATAGAAAAAAATATTGATTCTGGCAACAGAGGGTCTGGATTGAAATCCTACCTCAGGCATATTATCTATAAATGTACCACCATGGAAATGCCTTAATTTCATGGTTCTCATTTTCTTCATCTGTAAAATATAGAGGTTGAAATAGAAGACCTCTAAGGGCCCTTGCAACTCTAAATCAATGATATGATGAATCTATGTTTGCATTCTTAACTCTGAAACTTTATGTAGACTATTTGTTGGGATTTAAGAGTTACCAGGAAAGCACTCTTTTCCCATCCACAGATATCTTATTCATACTTGCCCAAATTCTTCACTTTATACTTCTGGTTAAAATCTCACAAATTAGACATTTCATTAGATTACTGAGTAGTCCCTTTCAGAATTTAATGATTAAGTCACAATCTTAACATGTTACTTTAATTTTTTTTAAAGATGTAAACATTAATTTTTATTTTTATTTTATTTTTTTAAATTTTAACATCCTTTTTATTTTCAAAACATATGTATAGTTTTCAACATTCATCCTTGCAAAACCAAATGTTTTTTTTCCTCTCTTCTCCTCACTTCTTCCTCTAATTTAATATATGTTAAACATGTGCAATTCTTTTATACGTATTTCTACAATTATAATACTGTACAAGAAAAATCAGATCAAAAAGGAAAAAAAATGAGAAGGAAAACAAAATGCAAGCAAATAACAAAAAAAAAGTGAAAATACTATGTTGTGAGCTACACAGAGTCCCCACAGTCCTCTATTTGAGTGCAGTTGGCTTTCTTCATCACAAGACCATTGGAACTGGTCTGAATCACCAACAGAAGTTACTTTAACTGGGATATTTTCCTGTTAACATCTAAGAAAACCTATCAAGGGAAAGATAATCTTGATGTGGACATAATTTTATTATTTTAGCAGGGCAGACAATTGTCAATATGACTCCTAATCATGCCCAGGTCTATAGAAGATTAATCCTTTGACTAAGCAAGTGAAGGATTAAAATTCTGTGAAAGGGAGAAAGTGATGCTTTGGAGGCAAGTATAGTTGGATTCAATAAATATAACTGAATATAAACATGATGGGACATTAAATTAGCATTTTCTTCTTTAATTTGTATGCTTTACATTTTTCAGGGTCCTCCTGGTCCTTCTGGTGAAGCTGGGCCTCCTGGACCTCCTGGAAAAAGAGTAAGTTTTTAATTGTTCATTTGAAATTTTTTCAAATGTTTTCTACTGTAGCTGTACTTTTAGGTTTCTGTGAACAGTAATTTGAAGAAAAACTAAAAAGGAAAACAAACCATAGGGGAAAATGGTGTAAATTATTTAAATGGTCACTAATAATGCATTTGTTTGAAATTATATTTTCACTATTATGATAAAAAAAATTCAATAGTTATCACTAATTTCATATTTTACATTCTTTGGGCTTCCCTAAGTATTTGTTTTTTTTTTTCTTTTTTTTTTTTAGTTTATTTTAGACCTAATTATTATCTACTTGCAAAGACTAATAATATGTAAATGTTATAAAGATGTCAGGATTACTTTCTGGGACTGATACATGATTTGGCACTAGGAGTGAACTAGGAAAAAAAATTGGGTTCCTCTTGTATAAAACAGTTCTCTCTGGACAATCACAGGAACTCTGTTAGGGGAACAATTCAACAAATGCATATGGATCAGTATCTAAATACTCCTACTTACCATTGAAGCATTGTGATAATCACCTTTACTATTAATAGTTATTTATGGATCAATGGAGCATTAGCATAAATTCAACCCCTACCCTGGAAATATGTTAACCAAAAAAGACCTAATAATTAAGACATAAAGATTTTTGGTATTAAATTAGTTTGTTGTTGTTGTTCTTCAAAATGAATAGAATATATATGACAAAAAGGCCAGCTTTAACCAACTAGGGTTTCTTCTTTCTTTCCCTCCTTCCCTCCTTCCTTCCCTGATTTCCTTTCTCTCTCCCTATTTTCTTCCTTTTCTCCTTCCCTTTCTCTTCTTCCTCTCTCTTTCCCTCCCTTCCTTCCTTCTTTTCTTCCTTCTTCCCTCTCTCCCCTCTCCTTCCCTCTTCCTCTTCCGCCCTCCATTTCTTCTTCCTCTTCCTCCTTCCATTTCTTCTTCCCTCACTCCCTCTCTCCCTCACTCCCTCCTTCCCTTCTTTCTTCCCTTCTT
>JAJPUD010002395.1:0-18796 GCA_023553655.1 Myrmecobius fasciatus | reverse complement strand
CTTTCTTTCTTTCTTTCTTTCTTTCTTTCTTTCTTCCTTTCTTCCATAGTGGAATAATGTAGTGTAAGTAAATAATAGTTTCCTTTTGTTTCATGCTACATAGCTTGTATAAAATTTTGTTGTTGTTATTGTTGCTGTTGCTTGTTAATTTAAATCTAAAAGTTCAAGAAAAATAAGATAACTTTCAAGATTTTACTGGATAACCTTTCAAGATTTTATTTCTTTTAAATAGTAGCCTTTATAGTTGTCAAAGTGTAACTTCTGAAAGCCCAAAATGCAGCTTTAAAACTTTTATAAGGTCAAAGTTCCAGGAAAATATATCTGACCCAGTCTCTATAATATGAGAGGCCCAGAGAATTTCTTTTTCTGATTCATTTCAGCTTCTTCTACTACCCATTGAGGCTTATTTTTAGAATAAACATGTCTTTTACAGTTTGATGCAAGCTAGATTATTGAAACTGACTGAAGTCAGGAGGAACAGGCTTTGAATCTTGCCTCAGTCACCCAAAGACAGTCATTTAACTTCCTTCAGCTTAAGTGTTTTCATCTCTTAAAGTAGTGATTAAAAGAGTAACTATATCACAAAGTAGTTGCATCAAATGTTGTAATATATATAAAATTCTTTATAAACATTAAAATACTATGTAAATTTTTGTCATTGTTATTTTATTCTTCATTCACAATTGATTTTTTGTGTGTCTTGCCCAGTTTCTTAATGTTACCAAGAACAAAAAGTTGTTAACAAGAGAGCCTTTTCTTTTTTCTTTAGATTTATTTCCATCCAGTGGTTTGGAGTCATAATTAGTGGTATTATTGCTTTCCAAAGATAGCCACTCTATTTCAGGAGGAAATCCTGCTGAATTTCCTCATCTTGGGAAGAAGGAAGGATCAAAATATTGGGCTCCTTTCTCAACAATTTGCTTTACTGTTTCCCCCAAGATTTTCTACATTAGATATGAATCTCATAACCAATAAATACCTTCAATATCTCTCATTTTCCTCCCACTCAACAAATGTTAACATTGCCTTTCTGAGATCATTTATCTTAACTTAACTTTAACTTAATCATTCCTATGGACAGATATCTTCCCTAAATATGCAAAACACTTGAGTAGAAAAACCCATTATCTTTAATAACATGATATCTTTTGTCCGAATGATTAGTCGATTGTTGTTCTTTAAACATTCATTCTGAATATTTGCTATCCCTTATGGAATTTTCTTGGTAAAGAGAATGGAGTGGTTTGCCCTTTTCTTCTCTAGTAGGTCAAGGTAAACATAGATTAAATAACTTGCTCAGGGTCAAATAGATAATATGTATATAATTTGAACTCTGATCTTTCTAACAGGAGGCCTAGCACCTCTGTTCATTGAGCCAACTAATTGCCTAACTAATTTTTCATTTACATACTACTCCCTCATTAAAAAAAAAGCCCTTCTTGCTGTGTTTTGAGAATACAGAAACTCATGATGAGTAATACTTTGTAGTGTATGAGTGTGAAGTCAGTCATTCTTTACATTTCTACATTCACTCACAGAACCCTAATTCATTGGCTATTATTTGCAATAGGGGTGATATAGGAATGAAATAGAATATACTTTCTCTACCTTTAAGGATTTTTATAGTCTATGTAGGAAAATTTTGCACACATATGCACACACATGCACACATAGCAAAATGCAAAATAATTTGAAAACAGCATATAAGAGCTACAAGTAGGGTTGTAAGTAAAATTTAAAATGAGGGAATGGGGAATCACTAACAATCTGAAGTAGGATAGGAATTATGTAGCTTTTTGAATTTTTAAGGCCCTACTGAAATACCACTTCTTTGAAACATTTGCAACCATTCCATTCTACTCATTTCACAAGGCTCTCTCTTCTCTTGGGAATTTCATATTTATTATGACACCAATATTTGGCATTTGTGTGCTTTCTTCAGTCTTATTTGTCTTTTTTATGTTTGTGTCTTGTCTTCTCAACTAGATTATAAATGCTTTTTATAAAAGTGAAAGGTTGTCTTCTCTGTAACCAAACTTACTCTTTGCATAGTAAGTGTGCAATACAAATTAATTATCTGATTGATTGGCAAAGTGAGAGTTTCAAAATAATACTCTTTGTCAGCCTATCTCTGAAGCTAGATGCTTTGATTAACAGTTATATGATTGATTGCAGATAATTAGTTATAGAATTGTTTGAAGAATTAAACATTCTTACTAGAAGTCATGTCTCAGTAGCACTAATGTTAGTCCTGTGGTTTCCATAGGTAAATCTACATTTGTTACTTCATGTCAGTGAATTATTAGAACAAAAAAGACAAAAAAGCAAAAGCAAATTTCAGCTTTCTGTAGATGACAAAACATGCTCGTTAAGTTTAACTGTTCAGGATACATAGGGCCTTGTAGACTAACATTCATCACATTTATATGCTTTTAACCTCCAAACATTCAAATATGTGATGAAATGCATTGTAAAATCTAATACTGGGGTGGGACTTCAGTGTCCAAAATCAACTGTGTCTACTCAAGTGCTACCCAAAACATGGACAGAATGAGAATTGTGCAAAAGCAGACACATCAATCCTTTTTGGCATGTGCATCGCCTTCTTAAATTATGAAGTACCATGCACTGTAAGTGTAGCATAAGCCATATACATAATTTATTTTCAATAAATGAAGCAAGCTATAAAATAAAATTATACTTTGAGTTGCAGAAACATGATTTGTTTAAAAAATTACTTCTGAAGTCTGGAGAAATTATTTGTGAAAAGATTGAGTGTTTGATGGTGTTCAAATACAATTCACACTGATGCTTTAAGTTTAGCTCTGCACAAGACAAAGTAAAGGAACCACTTGGCAGCTAAATGCCAAGTTTCTTTGAGATTTCCATAGACAAAGAGATTTTTTTCAAGCCCCCACACTGATTTTTTTTTGTCTTAAATGTTCAGTCAGCTATTATTATTGTGTAGTTATTTCCAGGTGTGTTCGACTCTTTCTGATCACATTTGGGGTTTTATTGTCACAGACACTAATATAGTTTGCCATTTCCTTCTCCAGCATATTTTATAGATAAGGAAACTGAGGCAAACAGGGTTAAAGTGACTTGCCTGAGGTCACATAGCTAGTAAGTGTTTGGTGTCATATTTAAATTCAAGAGTATGAGTCTTTCTGACTCCAGTCCAGCATTTTATCCATTATGCTACCTTCTTGCCCATATTCAGCTCTTATCTTAAATTAATTATATAATCACATATTTATAACTTCAATAGCTTTAAAATATATTATTCTTTGAGTACTCTTATATACACAGTGTTACACCAGGCACTTTAGAATAGAAAGAACATAACACCAGCTTTTAAGATGTTTGCAGCTTCAAAAATGTCAACCCAGGTAGATACTGAGACTGTGACTGCCCGAGCCAGTGGAAATAGAAAATGGGGGAAATTTTTTTTGTTGAGATTTAGATGCTTTGAAAAATGTTTTTGTTCTACATTTCACATTAATGGTGTGATTAAGAGTTGAAGACATTTAAAAACTATTTTTCTTCCTTTCTGACCTTGAATAAGTACTATACAGAAAGGGAAGGAATGAGCAGAAAAAACTAAAATCAAGAAATAGTAGCTGAATGGAAATTGCTGGCAATGATGCCTGCCATAAGTCATTACCAAAATGATCTGAACTATATGAATTATGTCATCCTAGCTTCCATTCAGACAAGAAGTATAGCAAAAGATATTATCACTTTTTTTTGGAAATTTGATGATTTGTAGTGAGACAGTCAGATATAGTGGTAAAGCAAATAGGTAGCTCAGTGGATAGAGAAATAGATCTGAAGTCAGGAGATCTATGTTCAAATCCAGCCCCAGAAACTTACCAATGATACTAGGCAAGTCACTTAACCTGTTTGATTCAGTTATCTCATCTATAAAATGGGATTGCAACAACTAGTTCCTAAGCTTGGTATTAAATGAGATATTGCTTGTAAAGTGTTTTGAAAACCTTAAAGAGCTATATAAATGTGTGATAAGAAATTATCCTTTGAATCCAGAAAGTCTAACTATTGCTAGCATCTTATGATATCCAGGTGCTAATGGTATGTTCTTACAGAGCTCTTCTACTAACTTTTTGTTATCAAATATCACACATTAATCAGTCAGTCAATCAATTAATCAACAAGCAAAAACTTATGTCTGACAAATGAGCCAGACATTTTTTGACATTGCTATCCATTGTTCCTTTTCAGAGACATGTCACTAAAAAGGAGAATTAATTTCTATTTTCTTTCTTCCGGATGAGAACCATGTATAATGTTCTCATGATACACAACTGTAAAAGTTTAAAAAGACAATAAGAAATGATGTTAATGAAACCACTTGATAACATACAGCAGTATATACACAAGTATATGTAAATATATAGATATGTACATGTAGTTACAATATATATGCATATATTGTGCATATACTAAATCTATACGTATATGTACAAAATTCCCATACATACACACACACATATATATATGCATATATATGTATATATAATGTGTGATCCAGATGAAAAAATATCTTATATATTCATTTTATACCTAAAACTTTCACTGATATTGAATTTGGTAATAATGACAGCAAAAATAATAGATCATTTATTTTACTAACTAGGACAAATCATTCATAAAATGTTAAATTTAAACAATAGTAGTGTGATTGCAAGTTTTGTCCTAGGATTGTTTCCATTTGAATTCCATTCCTCCATCCTGTTTCTCTCTGTCTCTGTCTCTGTCTCTGTCTCTGTCTCTGTCTCTGTCTCTGTCTCTCTCTCTCCACTCCCCCACATACATGATGAAAAGAATAAAATTGTTAACAGTAGCAATGACAATAACAAAGAAAAGCAATATGGTATGGGATAAAAGAATAATCTCAAAGTCAGGAAAACCTGACTTCTGATTCTACTTCTACTTCTGATAAATGCTAGAGGTATAATGAGAAGTCATTTACCCTCTTGGTGCCCCAGGCAAGTCAGTAAATCTCTAACCTTCAAAACAGACATTGATGGGCAGAGATAGAGACAATTCTTTACTTGGAATTCTTCATACAGAGAACTCACAAGTCTGAAGCTATTGTTATTTTAAATTATTGCTATTATTATTATTAATATTTTGACATGGACATTTATATAGCATTAAAATTTGTGAAACATTTAATGCAAATTTTCTAATACCTAATATGCATTGAAAACAAGTTTTAGGGAAATTTATTACTACAGTATTTTTTGTACTTTAAAAATAAATATTTTAACCATGTAGCATTTTCTTATTATATTGCAAAACTAATGCTGTTCTAAATTGTTCATTTTGAGACAATATGGATTGTCCTTTAGAAATATGGATTGAATATGAAAAATCCTATGACATATCACAAAATTTTGCTTTTCATAACTCCTTCATTCTCTTATGCAGAGTAGAAAGTAATTTCAGGGCAAGCTTTTAAAGTAGTTTTAGGATCTATTGGAAAATTATAGGGAAAAGTTTCAGGTATTTATATATAATATTTTCATAATTATACGATTATCCCAGTATTTGTCATTTTCAGATTTTAAAATGAACAATTTAAACTCATATATGATTTATTGGATAGATGTAAGACAGGAAGTCAGAGACTTGATTTCAAATTTTTACTATGTGACCCTATACAATCCACAAGATTGTACCCTTAGTTTCCTCATCTATGAAATGAAGATAATAAGATTTCCCTTCCAAATTTGTTGTATCTAATGAGACAATATATTTAAAATAACTTGCAAATTTAAATGCTAGCTGTTGATGGTAGTGGTAGTAGCAGTAATAGTGATAGGAGGAGAAGGAGGAAGAGAAGATGGAAAAGAAAGAATAGTAGCAGAAAGAAAAGGAGGAGGAGGAAGAAAAGGAGAAAAAGGAGGAGAAGAGCAGTGTAAGAGTGGTAATTAAAAACAGGCTTTGCCTGATCAGCCTAAAGTCTTCCAATCAGATGGAAATAGAGGAGAAATCATGTTATGTGAGGATACAGTACAAACAGACTTCTAACAGTTGTCTCTCAATAGAGATATTAAGTAATTTGGGTCTTTTTAATTTTTTATATAAACTGATTTTTTTGGTGCTTTGGTGAAGAGAACTCCTTAATAGTTTAATTTAGAAATATTTATCCTTTGTGGCAAAACATCAGCTTAAAGCTTTCCTTAATTGTTCAGTAATCCATTTCAGTCACTTAAAAGCAAAATTAGTAAGGATTTTAGGGCTATGAATTGCGAAGCTATCTCATTATCAGGCATCTGAGAACTGTTATGATTTTTCATTATGAATATTTCTAATTAAAACTGATTGAGGATGTTCGTGTTATAGAACAGCTACATATATATCAACTTTTAGGTGGTCTTTATTTAGTCCAGATCCCAATTTCTTTGAAGGATCCAGTACTGAATTGAGTAGCTCCTGAAAATACTGTTTGTATTGTTTACTCTTAAAATATGACAATATTATTAAAATGAGTTGAGCACTATTTAATAAAATGTATTAAATTATTCCCTGTAATAGGTGTGGGTAAACTGGCATGTTTAATTAGCTTTGTCTATTTTATACAAAAATCTATTTGCTCCACTAGTTTAAAACATGTTTATAATGGCATTAAAATCACCAATAAAATTGTTGCCAAGTCTGTTTTTAGTATTCCTAATTAATATGTTTGTTCTTTTTAAAATGTCAACTTAACTAGTTTAATATATTCAAAGCAGTATAGTAACTCAAGGCATTGAGGTAGCTAAAAAGAAAAACTAAATTTAAACATAATCTCATTCCTCATTACTTTTGCTTTTACCTATCTCAGATAGGCAGAGATCTCAGATCTCTGCATATGAACTCATAAAGAACAATATTCCTGATAGGTTCAAGATCATGGAGAGAAATTCAGAGGACATCTGGTTAAACCTCTTCATTTTACAGATGTGGGAACTATGGCTTAGAGAGAATGGTTTTGCCCTGGTTCACACTGGGAGAATTAAGATTTTTGAACCCAGATACTCTGAATAATATCTATTTTAAATGAAATAAAGGAGATAGTCAACAAAAACATTGAGATCTTCCTGTTCTCAATGCTGTGGAGACCTAGGTTCCAAGATTTTCTCTGACACTTCTCTACTATGTTACTCTGGGCAAATTGCTTGAACTTTCAGTATTCTACCTTTTAAGATTATAAGTTGCCGAAAAAATGTTGACTTGCATTGGGAGAGGGAGTTTTTTTTTTCTTTTTTTTAATTGAACCTTTTTATTTTCAAAACATATGCATGGATAATTTTTCACCATTGACTTTTGCAAAACTTTGTGTTCCAATTCCATCCCCCTTCCCTCCCACTTCTTCCCCTAGATGGCAAGTAATCCAATATATGTTAAACATGGTAAAAATATATGTAAATCCAATATAGGCATATATATTTATACAATTATTTTGATGCATAAGAAAAATAGATCAAAAAGAAAAAAATGAGAAAGAGAATAAAATTCAAGCAAACAACAGAAGTGAAAAATGCTATGTTGTGATCCATACTCAGTTCCCAAAACCTCTCTCTGGGTGTAGAAGGTTTTCATCATCAGAAGATCATTGGAACTGGCCTGATCATGAGAGGGAGTTTCTTTCTCCAGGAATTTCCTATAATATTAAGGAATTCATGGATTTAGTCCAGATCCCAATTTCTTTAAAGGATCCAGTACTGAATTGAGTAGCTCCTGAAAATACTGTCACTGCTATTGCCAATATATGTCACTGCTATGTTGTACTAGTCCTTTGCTACCACAAAAAGTGAATTATGGTTATTCAAATAGTACTTTAAAATTTGCAGAACTCTGCACACAAACACACATTTGCAATATAGTTACTGATGATCCCATTTTTTCGTTAGATATCCATAATCAGTTTATCCTATTTATAAATCTTGTTTATATATATTTATATATAATCTTTCTTTCCTTTTCCATTCTAAATACTTCTACTATTTTCAATCAATTATGGGTCATTAAGCCAAGATCTTTTACTGCTAATTGCCCTTGTTTGAACATGTTTCATCCTAACTCATGCTCTTCCTAGCCTATGATCAGAAGTGAACATGGTACTCTTGCTGTGGTCTGACTATATCAGAATATAGCTAAACTATCACTTTCTTATTCCTAGGAACTAGATATCTTTTAATGTAACCTTATATTGCATTACATTTTTGGTCTCACACATTATATTGATATTTCATAATGAGCTTTCAATTTGTTGAAATTGCAGGTGTTTTTTGGTTTTTTTACTCAAATATATCCAAACCTATTTTGCACCTGTGATGTTGATTTGGTCTGACTCAAATATAAGATTTTCCAATTATTATTATTTAATTACATCTTATTTGATTTCATCTACAATTCTAGCCTATTAAAATATTGCTTAAATGCTAATTCTATCATATATTGCTAATTATCCCTCCAAGGTCTGTATCATTTGTGAATTTGATAAGGCTGTCATTAGTACTCCTATCTAAGTCACTATTGTTTTTAAATAAAGTTAAGGTCAAACAAAAATCCCTTGGTTACCCTACTAGAGGTGAAGCTGATTATTTATAATCTATCTTGTTATATTGTTGTCTAGTGAATCTTTTCTACAGTAAAAAACATTTGAGACTTTGTCAGAGTCATTCACTAATAACTTTTATGACCCTGAGTAAATGGCTTTGTCTTTCCATGTCTTAATTTCTTCATTTTTAAAATAAGAGCTGATTAAATGAACACCAATAATAGTTGCTGATATTTACATAATGCTTTGAAATCTGGAAAGCATTGTGCATACTCTTTTCATGCATGGTTGATACTCATAATAATTTGTGAGTTTCTTCATATAGATATAATTATTCATATTTTCAAATTTGGAAAATTATATTTAGGTATGTTAAATAACTTGGACCCATTCATTACTAACTCTAAGTGTAGGATATTATCTACTATGCCCTGATGCATCTGAAGTTCCTTTCCCCCTGTAAAAGCAACTAAGACATAGACTTCTCAAATCATTTCTTTAAAACAAGAATACTCATGGCCAGAAAAAAAAAATAGTCTTAAATATCTTTCATTTGACATTTGAAAAAGAACAACTTACATTCTTAAATATGTTCCATTTTGTGTAAATGAATAGTAATTATATTTTAATATTAAGTGAATAATTATATTTTTCTAATAAAATGTTGATTTGCATGTAAGGGACAATGGCATAGAGAAATAATAAATTCATGTGATTTTTAAATAAAGGTGACAATAAAATTGTCATTGGCAGCATATATACATCCTTACATGGCTTTGTAATATTTGGAAAAAGTGTATACTTCTTGAAGGCACTAAAAATTGCATAACTTGTGTCAGTAAGTCATGGAATCTGAATGTTTGAATTATTATTCCAGCTGCCTGAAACCTAGAGTCAGCTTTGTGTTGTCTTATTACGAGGAAGGAAAAAACCTTCAGATGCTGAATAAAATAATTTTACGCATTTTATGTTTCAAGTTACTCATAATTTGAAAAATGCAAATATTAAAACTGTTTTAAATCAAGTAAAACACATTGCCAAAGGAAAGGCATGACAAGTAGTTGGAGGAGTGGTTTTGATTATTAATTGACTCCAGAGATGGATGCATCTTTAACTTCCTGTGAATAAGATGTTAGATCTTAAAATATCAAGGTGAGTCATTTGCTTCACTTAGTAGTAAGAGTTGATTTCATCTGTAAAGTGAGACATTGAGAAAATTATCACTCCAAATGCTATGAAATTATTTTAATTGAAAATATACTAAAATTATTATTTTTACATTTCTAGAATTTTATTATTTCTACTGGTACTACAATCATCAATAATAATAATCAACTGTTACTGCCACTAATAGGCATATAGAACTTTTAAAACATATTTTACATTGAGATTGTGGAAAGAACCTTGCATATGTAATCTGAGACTCAAGTTTGAGTCCTGTTTCTGCTTCTTACAGCTTATGTAGAATCAATTTGTTCAAATTCATTAAGTCTTTATGTTCCCAGGATTCTAGTTCTATTTTAAGAGGGTCCCTTCCTTATAAAAATTCACTATCTTCTATTCGCATTAGTAACTCACAAAACCATGTGAGGCAGGTACTATAGCTAATATTATGCGCATTTTACAAAAGAAGAAACAAACTCAGAAGAAATGAAACAGCTTGTCTATGTTTATACATCTTATAAGTTTCAAAAATGGTATTTTTTTGACTTAAGGAAATGGTTTGTTCATTTTTTTCACAGAGAAAAAAAAATGTGATTTCCAACTTGAGTGCATATTAAAATGCCTCTTTTGTAGTATGTTGTACTTATGGCCTGAAAATACCAAAAAAAAAAAAAAGTTTTCTGGATGATATTTTGAATATGTAGCTTTAATGCTATTTATCAGGGTTCAGCAAAATATAGCCAGCAGGCCATATTGAGCTTTCCACCATTTTCTATGACCTCCAAGTTAATAATGAAGCTATTCTTAGGTCATAAGCTATACATACAGAACATGGGCCAGATTTGGCCTGTGGGCCATATTTTGCCAACACTTGGTATATGTTATAGTTCATAATTTTTATATCATTCTTTCTGTGTACTCAATATTAGCAAATGACATATCTTCAGGGAATTGCTAATGTGACTCTATAGTTATGGCAATGTAAATACTATATTTACTGAATTCCATATAGTGATAGCTGGTATTTAAATAGTATATTATTAAGTTTACAACATGTTTAAAAATCAGGCATCTTGAACATCATTTAATTAAATGAAGAAAAATTAGGATTCAGAGAGTTGAAACAATTTGTGAGGCAATCACAGATCATGTAATGAGAAGGAACACAAGTGCTCAAAAAATACAAGTAAGTATGTGCAAGAATGAAACAATGGAGAACTCAGAACTCTAGGTCTTTGCCTTTAAATCTGACTGTTATTGTCAGGCACATTTACAGGGACTATATATTAAAAAAAACCTTCAGGAAAGTCAGTCAATAGATGGCCCAAATGTGGCAGTTCCTGCCCTCAACTCCTTTATCAATCTAGTCTTGCATTCCTGGATTAGATGAAATCTATTAAATTAATTATGATTGGAGGTTCTTAGATTTTTTTACCTAAATGAAACTAACTAAATCAGTTATTGAGTTTATAGAAATTTCTCACTCTATAAGTGATCATCATTGATTAAACGTGGAGCTATTTCAAGTAGTGCTTAGCAATAAGATAATCCTCATGCTTGCTTGTCATTCATCAAACAGATGGGTTTAGAACCTAGATTATCTTTTTTCAAGCTATCACCATGCCTTGATATCTAATTTTAAAAAATACATGATGTTTTTTGCACAAAAAAACTAAAGTTTGTACTGACTCAGCTAAGAATATAATCACATCTAATAAGATTTTTAAAACATAGCTAATAGTTATTAATTATATAAATGTTAGTATGTATGTTAGTGTGTATAGATAAATATATATAATGCAGCATATTTTATAAATGTATGTATGTATATGTATATATATAAGAGCCATCTATACATGTTAGTATATGCTATATATGTTTTTAGTTTGTTTTCTTGTTCTTTGATAATTTATTGATAGATTTCCTGGGACTTATGAATGCTTTAGGGACTTAATTTGCAACAAAATCATTTTCAAACATGGCAAACTTAGTAATATAATGAAGGAAAGAGGAATAAGATGTTGAATTTTTATATAGTAAGATAATCTAATCTATAACATTTAGGATATATAACATTTTACTGTCATAAGGTAAATGGCAGAAATAATCTGATCAAGTGTGTGAGTTATTTCAAGAAATATTCATTGTCTTTTGAAATATACCTGAATGACCTTGATCATGAGTCTATAACTATATCTATATGAATTTTATATTCTTTTTTCTTTTATTTCTATGAATATTTCATTCCCAATGAAATTCTACTTTGTTCTTATTTATATTCAATTTAATTTATATTTAATTTATTTTAATACACTAACAACCAGTTTATCTATATTGTAAAATGGCTTTCCCCCCTCCTGGAGTTAAAAATGAAATATTATTCATGGTTATAGTACAGTAGAGTCTATTTAAAGCTATTTAAATGGCTAAGATTGTGATTGCATTTTGTATGGATACAGAGCTCATAGTAAATGCAAATGCTAACATAGTTTTTATAATGTGTTTCTCTAGGGCCCTCCTGGAGCTGCTGGGCCAGAAGGAAGACAAGGAGAAAAAGGTGCTAAGGTAAAAAAAAATAGCCACAAAAACCAAAAGATGTATATTTGAATAGTCTATGAGCCACCTGAAGCTTACTTAAATTACAGAATTTTTTTTCTTTTGATTCAATGCAAAATATATTTATAGGTTGTCTTTTCTGTCAGGGAGAAGCAGGATCAGAAGGTGCCCCTGGCAAAACTGGCCCTGTAGGCCCTCAAGGACCAGCAGGAAAGCCTGGCCCAGAAGGTCTTCGTGGTATTCCTGGTCCTGTAGTAAGTACTTTGAAAAACAGATGACACTTTAACTGCACCTTTCAAAATTTTTTTTTCCTGTTTAAAGTCTTGTCTATTTCTTATAGGGAGAACAAGGGTTGCCTGGAGCTGCAGGCCAAGATGGTCCACCTGGTCCTTTAGTAAGTATCATCTTCTCTACTCATCTTTTAAAAACAGCAATTCTTCAAAGGATGCCTATAATTTTAATTTAATTGCAAATTAATTTTAGGCATTATGTTCTGAGATGTACATATCAATTCTGTTATGTGACTTCTCTGATCAAAAAATAAATCCTTTCCATCATCCATCTAAATGTATGAGTTAGCAAAACAAATTCATGTTTCAGCCATGGCCCCCCACAAAAAAAGTAAATTTCAATCTGTACTCTGAGTTAATCACCTTTCATCAAAAGGTCGTATTTTAAAAACAAAAAAGCAAAGCTTTATATCCCTGTTTAGCAGGGACTCTAGTTTTAGAGTCATTCATTTGTTCAATGCAGCCACCAACTATTCTTTGCCATAGTGAACAGTCTTTATGAGTTGTTTCATAATGATAAAAGCTTTCATTGATTGGTGATCAACTTTCTGGTAGATCCTCTGTTAATTTATCTATGTTGTTCCTCATATAAGAGATGCATGGTTTGCCATTGGTCTTTTCTAAAGTTAATGCTCTGTGGATAGGGGTATAAAGAACTCCAAGTGACCTCCATGTAATGATGTGGCAGCAATGATATTTCAGTAGCAATGCAGTCCTGATAAGAGGGGAAATTATGCTAAATGACGGGATAAAGCCTTTGGAAAATAGAACACTTAATTAGAAGAACATTTGGTTCTTACATTCCGTGGATGAAAAGAATATCTGTCTGGAGTAGTGACACAATTGGACTGGCTAGAGGCCACAATTCCTCTAAAATTCAGTGATTATGCCAAGTTTCCTGGCACTTCTTTAAAAAAAAATCATACTGGCCCATGTTTATGGTTATTCTATACTCAAATAGTTGTCCCCATGAGTGATGCAGATCAATAGAATAATAAAACATTAAACTCCATTATTGAATAAAGGAAATATTTTCATAATATTTCTGAATATTACTATTAGTTGGTCATTTTGTCTATATTCTGGCTTCTTTCTATATTCCCCAAATCCCCGTTAGATACTTAGGGCATCTTCTTTGATCAGTCATGCTGTTTGTAAATGGATGGTTATTTTATGATGAGGAGCAAGCCTTTAGTTTGTGTCAAATTATGGAAAAAAGAAGAAACTATTCTCTGAACAGATCCCTGAGCTTCAGAAATGCAGTTGTTGGTCATGTAATTATATTACTATATAGGAATCAGAGCCTATATATTCCAACACTCAGTGTATAGATTAGGAAGTTGCCACAGAGAAATAAAATTCCCAGTGTCACACAAGTAGTAAAATATTAGAACTTGCGATTTCATCCAAGTTCTTCTGGTTCAAAATTTAGCACTCTTCTCATCTTTGTACCTTACTATGTTCATATACATTGAATTTCATCTTCTTATCATAACATTTTCTCTCTTCATACTTGTAAATTTGAATTTTGGATCAAAAGAATTAACTGGTATAACTAAGATTACATCAATTAAATTAAATAACAGGTTCTTGTTCCCTATAAAAAATCATGACAGATATGGAGAGATATTGCAGCCTTAGAGAATGATATGATCAGGGTTAAAGAGGAAGAAAAGTATCAGGCATATTGATTAAATGGTGAGGAATCTAGGTAGGGACTTTGAAGGAGAATAGTATGAGATAAGACCAGAAAAAGAGTTAAACAAGATTGGAAAGTACTTAGAGCAGTTAATTTGTCAGTGTTGCAAAGGAGTAGCATGCATTGAGACACTCATTAGGTACTATTGATATATACCAGGCATAATGAAATGGCAGTCTATACTAAGTTTCTTTCAGTTTGAATAGAGAGTATTTGATGCAAGTGATAAATGTATATAGATATTAAGGATTCACTTTCATAGGTCTTAAAGTCAGAAGGATTAATTGAGTTGTCAAAAAAGAGTATATAGAAACAAAGAAGAGGATCAAGGGTATTCCCTTCAGGAAAATACCAACATTTCTAAACAGGGAAAAAAAAGGAAACAGTGAATGAACAAATAAAAAAAAGAAGGAATTGGAACATCCATAGGGGAAATCCATAGTAGCCAAATGAAAAGACTGAGGAAAGACTGCTAGATTCATGAATCAAATCATTATTTGTTACTTTAAAATTTTACTATAATTTTATTGAATAAATCAATGTTACAAAGATGATAAAGTAATGATTATAAAGCAAATTTTCATAAGAAATTTCGGAATAAAAAACTAATATAGTAGCAAGAACAAATGAAGAAATTTCACTTCCTTTTTTTATGACAGAGGAACTTGATTGTGTTTATTGGCAGAAAGAAAAAAAGTTAAAGAAGAAAGAGACCTAGGCAGACATAAGGGAAGAAATGCAGACATAAGGAAAGAGAATAATTGATGGTACAAAATCTCAGAAAAATAATAAATAGAGATTTAAGCATTCCTTATTGTGTAGGGAAAGGAGGCCTTCTCTTCCTGTGAGATAAAAGAGAATGCTAAAAAGATAAGTAAATATATAAAGAATTTTTAAGGTAATTTTTTAAGGCCTTGAAGAGGGATGTTGAAAGATTCCATGTTTGATTATACTAAGGTTAGTTTCATGAGTTCATCTTCTGAATGTGAGGCAAAATGTGGTTGGGATTAGGATTTTGAAAAGAATAGAACTGTTTTGGAATAATCACTGTAGAAAATCTGATAGCAATTGACAAAGAGATAGATAAAAGAAACAGTAACTGTCCAAACAAGACTCAAGAGCATAAATTGGAAGTGAACCCATGGTTTACTGACTTTTCTCAAAAAAGTTCAGTAAATTTAGAGTGGAGTAATGAAAATCATATTGTGAAAGTTAGCTAAATATGAAAAAGGCAGAATTTCAAGAGGGTGAAGAATTGATAATAAGGTGTTAGAGCATGTTTCAAAATAGTTCATATTATGGTCCAGATTGAATGGAGAGAGAAACAAAATAATAAAGGATTGATAGACTGAACGAATAAGTGGATAGGAGATTGAAATATTATAAGTTACAATGAAATTGTTAAATAGGTTCACTAGAAATGAAGTGGGTGAAGGAGAGGAGTTTATAGTCTGGGAGAAGTTCAGAATATTGAAGACAGAATAGATCTCAATAAGAGTCAGTCCAGATTGTAATTTTAATGTTGGTTGACTTAAATTGAATGAGAATGAAAATCATTAAGAGTTGACCAGGTTGAAGAACTGTGAAACCAAAGTATTAAACTTACTTCATCAAAAATTAATTTGACTCATACTTTGTCCAAGGTACACTACAATTGAATAGATTTTCAGTATTGATGTTCAAGTCCAAGTTAGTAATCATTTCCCCTATGCATTAATCATCTTATATGTTGTCTCTACATTCAGATTCACCAGAAAGTGAGAATCATGATTCCTGTTGTTTTAAAAACAATGTTAGAAGGGAAGCTACTTGTTAAAATTATGTGAACATAGAAGGTTAATTTCTGAATTAGCTTTGAAAGGGAGGTGGCAAATGCTAATTTTTCTAGGTCACATGAATCATATAAAATATGTTTAAACACTCATGCAGTGAGTTAATGGCCATATTTTTCAGGGTAAATCTAAAAGATAACAAATTTTAAGTAGATTTGGTCAGTAAAATGGCCAACATGCTGGAGCTGCCAATCTGCCTCTCTGTATATTCCCTCATATTTTCAAGGGAAATCCTGTTAAGTTTTGGTAATCTGTTGACTTCACTGAGATGGCTTTCGCAGAAAAAAATAAGTCTGCTTAACGTCTACTGAAATTTGCCAGTGCTTTTTTCCTACTATACAGGATTTTCCAATAAATGTTCTGACCTTTCTCAAGCTGAAGTGAAGAAATAAGACTGGAGACTTCCTTCAGCTACTACTAAAAATAAAACCATCAGGCATATACTCCAGACTTCTTCTGACAGAATTACTTCTTGTTTCTGATTCCTGGCTAAACGTATGTAAATAGTGAAGTCAATAGCACAATTAAAAACTGGTGCGGGCCAAGTGAAATAAGAAGGATGAGAGTTTCACTACATAGGCTAAATAAAGATCTTTATTGATGCAAAATCATTTGGGTAACATTTATAGAATTATTAAGTGTTAACTTGCTATGGTTGCCATTAGTTTCAATCTAGTTACTTTAACTGCTTTATGAATCTTACTGAAAGGCTTCTCAAAGAAATCAAGGGAGTGTCCAGTAGAGCTATATGCAGAATGACTTTACTAATGTTACACATTTTTGAGTGTGACCAAAATAAAGTTGTATTCTAGTAGTCAAATTTTACCACATTGAAGGAAAATGTTTTTCCACATGGTATAACTTTTGATTATAAAGTAGCAAATTAGAATCAATTTTGATTCTTTTTTTCCAGTCCCTCCAGATTCAATAAATTGCAAGTTTTTTTATTCTGCTTATCACAAATTTTGCATCCATCTCTCTTTTCCCTAGCTTATGCCGACATTACCCAAGTTCAGTCCCTGATTGTTTTTCACATAGATTTGTAATATCCTCATCATATGACTCTTAGCTTTTAAATCTTATCTCAGCAATCCATTGTCTACAAAGATACTTTCCTAAAGTGAAGGTACCACCATATCTTGAACTTGCTCAAGAATTAACATTTTATGAGGGAAAAATATTCTAATTTTGGAAATAGATCTATTGTTTTAAAATTATGCCACTTTGAAACTTAGGTAGAAAATATTATTTTATTTTCCCTCATAAAATGTTAATTGTAATAGTTTTCACCATCAATTCAACTTTAAGTAAAAGTAAGTGAATTCTTTGGTGTCCCTTACCCTTCTTGTGATTTAGCCCAGCCTACTCATAATTAAAGAATCATTAAAAAATCATTTTTATAAAGAAAAAAATTATATTCTTTCTTAACCTGGTTGTTTCAATATTCATTTCCAGGCAAACTCATTTTTACCTCTTTCTCTTTCTCACTATCTGTCTCTTTCTCTCTCTCTTTCTCCCTCTTCCTTCCTCCTTCCCTCCTCCCCTCCCTCTCTTCTTTCTTCCTTCCTTCTTTTTTTCTTCCCTCTTTCCTTCTTCTCTCCTTCCCTTCCTGCTTTCCTTCATCTCCTTTCTTTCATTCCCTCCTTCCTTCTCTCCTTTTTACTCCCTTCCTTTCTTCCTTTCTTTCTTCCTTTCCTCTCTCCCTCCTCTTTCGCTACCTCCATCTTCCTCATCCTTCTTTCCTCTCTAACCCCTTTGTCTCTGTCTCTCTGTATATCTGTCTCTCTTTCTCTATCTGTTTGTCTGTCTGTCTCTATTTGAAAACATTAATCAGATAACTAAATCCATCTTAAAAATAGAAAAGCCCTGTATATAGGTTCAGATAGACATGCTTCAATCTAGACTTTTATCATAGTTATTATCATTTTTGCTGAGCTGTACCAACTTATAAATGGTATTAGTACATGTAGCCTTGCTTGCTAATTGGCCAAATGAATATATCAATGTATTTGCTTTATATTAAGTTAAAATGCATTCCAACCTTTAGATAATATTCAGGGGCCATTGCTGTTTTGGGCTTCAATGAAACTAATACCAAAGCAAATATTCTGTAACACAAAGCACTGCAGGTGAAAATGTTGGACTTTGTAATGCTGAAGCTTAACCATATACCATCCCTGTTTTCCTTTTCATTTATATTCATGAATTATGTATTTGCCAGAGGTTTTGCATCTTATTGCATTTTGAAATGGAAATAGAAAATGCATCCCCTTTAGATAGCATTTTCAAAATAGAGATTTGAGGGTTTTGAGTTTGCATCAGTTTCATAGGGTCACCCATTATTGTAACTAGTATCCTAATTTCAGACCTGTTCATTCCTGGGAGGAAATTGGCAATAATGAGATGCAGGATCAGCTCAAGAGACCCATCTTAAAGTATGAATCTTATATGAGATTACTCTTTTAAGGAAACTAACAAATTTCTTTTAATCTTTTTAAAGTGGATACTTGAAGAGGGAGTTGGTGAAGGATGCAAACACCTGGGTAGAAAATAATAACTTTCTCAAATTATTTCAAAGATCAAATTTGTTAAACTAAGTATGGACACCTATTCTCTACATTTCTTAAACAATTTTAATGGCAAAAACAAAAAGCAATCAGAATCTGTGTACTTATTAATAAGT